>JABUQX010016771.1:0-15000 GCA_015478945.1 Trachelipus rathkii | reverse complement strand
TATATATTTACCTCCGCTCTCTCAAAGATATATCTAATAATTCATTATATATATAGTATATATATGTATATATATTAAAAATTGTATATCAAAAATATTGATGTATTTAAAATTTGAAAATCCCGGTAAATTTTCCATTGCTTTACCTATCTCCCAACTATTCTTTGGTATGAAAATTGTGTATTATAAAAAATGTGGAAACGAGGGTCTTTACGGTGTCTGCAGTCAATCTTAAATTAATGTGTTGGTGATAAATTAAGACTAATGCGAAGCTGCCGTGTTTTTTCAACGAGTTAGGTGGCTTATCAATTAAGAAGGAACAAGCACACTGTATGGCTACCCTTGATGGTTCCCTGTCTTGCCATTAACCACACCAACATTGGTCCGGTATGTTTCCAGTTCCTTCTGCCAATGTAATGATGAAAATGACTGAGCTACAAGAGCCATATAGAAGAGCTGATAGAAGTGCCGGATGACACTTTGAGCATCAATCTCGAGATAGACGTATCAGCCTCCCACGATCTATCAAACATGCTTTCGTCGGACGCACACTCGACTCACAAGTAAATTAAATTTACTGCCTCTTTCGTTACTACATGCAGTATGATTCTTTTGGTTTTTGTGCGGAAAGAGATACGTCACAACCTTCTCTTGTTTGTCTATCCTTGCCTTATGATTGTATTCCACACTTCTTTTTCCTCCTATAGAACTAGCGTGATCGGCATAATCTATCTATATTTGAAATTCCCGTTGATGGAGGCGACCTTCTTCAGGCATCTTTTTCTGTTGGATTGTGAATGAGAGGATCGCAAGAGTCTAATCGTTCTCTGTTCGTGATCATCTAAGATTCTTTGCTCTTAGGTTCGCCTTCTTTTCTCTATTGCACAGACGATCTTTTCTATCAGTCTTGGTGGCAACTTCTAGACTACTTTTCACTGCATATATCGCACGTGCCTCACACACGGATGATTTAATTAGCTCACTTCGTGCCGTTTCCATTTCTTCCATTATCCAACCTAATCAGTGCCTAATGCATCGCGTGCCTTCTTTTGCGAATCTAATATAGTTTTTCTCCAGACTCACTTGAATGCTCGAACCGATACACTTCCTCACTCTCTCTCATAGATGGAATGATTGGCTCGCGGCACTCGCGGATCGTTTCTCATCGCGTTCCACTCTCAGCTCTCCGCCACGGTCGATGTATTAAGTGATGAACTATAATACTATATTAGAGAGACCCAGATAATCTTTGATTTATTTAATCATACTCTCGCGTATGCTTTAGCGAGAGAGCTGCATCAATATATCGTATATATTCAACTACAAAGGTGATCTAAGATACTATACCTTATCCATCAGTTTCTCTGTTTCTTCTCGCTCCATTTTGAGTTACATCCTTCGCATCTATGTATTACTAAAAAAAATTACCTCATGCAATAAAATATATTCTGTGAGAAACGACTCAGTATACTTTATATATGCACGTCAATACAGACATAGGTTTAATTCACTCTACATCAATTTAATTGATACGTACATAAATAATGAATCTAAATTTAATGAGAATATCTGATAACTTCATAATACTTTGCATAGTGGTCTCGTGTGCTTATCAGAAATATTAAGCTCTTCTCTCGATGATAAATATCGATATATATGGTGCATTGGTACAATATAACAAACTCCATTAAATAATAATTTTTGGTTCAATTAGTTAACTCACGATGAGAGTGAGATTTACACAAATTACAATAGGTGCTAACGTATGCAGCCTGTATATACTATCATCAAGTCCTATATGATGACCTACGCCAGATGAGCAAAAGTCTATAACCAAGAGCGCTAGACTTAAATATAAGAGTGAGTGCAATTCCACAAATGAATTCGTCATATAGAAGTATAATGCTCTACCACACAGTGGATCCTCATAATAGTTACCTGTTGTATAATGTTGCGTAATAAATTTAACTCTTCTTATTCACATCTTAGCATTAGCCCTTACCCTCTACAAAAGGTGTATAGTGAAATGTAGTTTTAGAGTGTCCCCTATTATTCCGTGCTTTCATTATTAGATGTAACTTTGTCATCTACTATACTGTTAATTGTTAAGAACTTTTGTCAAAGCAATTCTCCCTCACCTATGGCTCAGCTAATTATACTACGCGTATTCTTTATTTGCCAAAGTTATTGTAAGTATATCTTCATGAGAGATATAATAACGCGTTCCTCCACTACAATGTGACCGTTTTAGATGACGTATGAATCATAAAGTCTGTTACACTGCACAGGCATATATATTCTTGACGATTACCCCGAATAATTCATACGTAATAGTCTGTGCCAAGACGAAGCGTGAGATGTGTAAGCTACGTGAGAGGATATGCTACAAGTGCCAACCCCCACCGCTCACTATGATACCAAGATTAGGTGCCATGGATCACCTACCCTTATCACGCCTCACACTCCACTCACTCCAATCACTAGTCAACTCCGGATTTCATGGGGGAAATAAAACGCACTCACAAGCCCTTCAGAGAGTGTACATTATACTCACACTTTGTGTAAATCACTTGTGATTCTCCAATGCAAGAGCCTTCTCCGAATAAATATAACTAATCGCCATTATACCTATAACCCCGAGCTCCGTACATGCTCCCTATTAAAACAATCTCATATATTTCCTCCATTCTAATACATTCCTAGCACTTAGTTTTCCGTCTACTCACCTGGTAACCCATTATTGTGAGAGCCTATCCTAGACATGCGTTGCGGGAATTATGAGTGCCGAGACTCAATAAAAATAGTAGTGCTACAGTTTCACCATGTCATGTATATCTCGAAAAGACGATCCGTGAAAGACGAAGAATATATATCCCCATCAGAGCGCCCGCATGTAAACAAGATTAAGAGTAGGTCTAAAGAACTATATTTGTATGTATATTCTCTCCGCTGAGTCCACCGAAATTGCCTGCCTCTGCCACACCCGAACCCCCTCGTTTCACCAGGGATTGAAAACGTGCAGCGGGTGTGCGCTTATCCCTTTGTTAATTCTTTACCTTGTCCAATTAACTTTACTCGATTCGTGATCGAGTACCTTAATATCACTAGTTTAACTGTGCTCTGAGGCTCACTAGAGTAAGAATGTGAGAAAAATAATCACTAAGGCACTAAATCGTTAATAATTGGTAGAATGTAAGTGTTCTGAGTTTGACGCATGATCTCGCGCTCTATTATCGTTCTCCACCTTATCATACAGTCTAAGCTACTGAGCTCATAAGTTATTATATATTAATTATATAGAAAATGATCCTTAGCATGAGTCGAAGCATGGTGTTTTTTGATCATCTAGGTATTTTAGTCTTGGTATTGTGTATCTCATTTAACTATTGTTTCTAATAGAGTGATCTCACTCTGATTAAATAATTACTTTTATAATACTATATTTATTAAAAGCTACTGAATGTATCTGTTACGTAACTTAAATAACACGAATTCTTAACTTATTATAAAGTGTTATCATAAAATTTAATATATTTAGAAACCGCATAAGTGATTATGTGAGTTTCCACGCCTGCTCTTATGCGTAATATAGGTATTTATGAGGCTGTAATAATTGAAGTATCTTTATATTCTAGAATATGTATAGATATTTCTGCCACACAAAAGACATCTTACGAAGTACGAGACTAAGACTGTTGAGATAGTCGATGCAGAGAGAATGAACGAAATATATTTACGAATGTGTAAGAAATAGAAAAAGAGAACAACTTTCGTTAAAGTTAATCTACACTAAATTAAAATATTAATAACGATTATCGTCGCAGGAAACGCCAAATCGAATATTGTCTATTTATGTGTGCAACATTCGAGATGGAACCTCTGGGTAGTTCGATATATATGTTCTGATGCATTTCATATAGAACCTCTCCTGCTGTAATAGAACTCCGATAGCGGAAGCAGCTCTCTTGAGTGCATTAACTCTGTGTCAAACACTACACTCGCATGTCGTAGCACCCACGGTACGATTTTCTTAAGATATAACACTATATACGTAAATCTATCACCTTCCAAGAATAAATAAATTACTAAGTATGAATATTATATACGAATTCCTTATGGCCTATATGAAAAATTATATTGAAATGTCTTGACACGCTTTTTTATTTATTTATTTAGCTATATATTTACACGTGGATCACATAGATTCGTGATATATAGTGCTTTGAACTTCTGAGATAGCATGAAATATTAGGGATATACACTCAAAAAAGCAAATTATTAATTTCTTCTCAGTCTACTTATATTAATG
This sequence comes from Trachelipus rathkii, assembly GCA_015478945.1. Classification (NCBI taxonomy): domain Eukaryota; kingdom Metazoa; phylum Arthropoda; class Malacostraca; order Isopoda; family Trachelipodidae; genus Trachelipus; species Trachelipus rathkii. The sequence continues at coordinate 10,691 of JABUQX010016771.1, read as the reverse complement.
CCTTGGATAATGCAAAAACCAAATCTGTTTGATATTGTTATATTTTCCCGAAAGACCAGTGAAGTTAATTATTCACTAGCTCTTTAATGAGTGTTGTTAATGGTATCGATGAGGTATATGTTGTGGTGTAATGTGATTACTGAGAGTATAAATTATTCCTCTCTTTCCATAATATATGAACATGTGATAGTAATTTGATTATATTCATTTGTATGACCGGCTAGTTGCTAATTTAAGGTACTAATCGTCCAGTCTCTCTGCGAGTGTGAACCGAGGGGATTTGTGTGACAGAATGTCCGAAGTAAAATATATTATGCAGATTATTGAATACTCGTGTCTTTTTCTATTATACAGAACTTTGTGATATGTAAATGAGCTACGTTGTAGTAAAATATCTCTCAAAAAGTAATGTGTTCATCGAAAGTAAACTATAGATATGTGTAGTTTGCTGTTCACTAAAGTGAGATCGAGAATCTGCCAGGTTTTTAGTTGATAATGATTCTTCCGGAGGTAGTGACATAGATCCACTACTGATTAAATATCTGGAATAATAGAGATGTATTTCCTATATGCTCTGGCTAAGAAAAAATTTGATTACGACACATTATTGTAGTAACCAAATTGTAGCACAGTGTTTAAGATCTTATTGTCTACTCAGTACATCGTTCTGAATAATTCAGGCTCTACTTCGGAAACAGTTTTTTGATTTCTTATTAGAGCAATAACTATCTTTTTTGTTCTGATACTATATGGCGATAATCTATCTTTATTATTTCTCCGATCTCCTCGAGTACCGTATAATGCTATTTGGTACCAACAAACTTTATAATCTCTCACATGAGTTGAGATAGAAAATTATAGAGTTAAGAAGTTTAAGTTCTATAGTTAATTCCAAGAGTAAATTGGATTAATAATCATAAGAAGAGACTCAAAAGAATAACAGCACAGAGTGTGTCTCGTGTTTGTCACAAATACAAATTTTTTGGTCTTCATTATATGATATATAATATCCTTGATTCTCTCCTCCCTGGTTCAAGTTAAGATTATCGAAGTGACAAAATGTAGAATTATGTCAGATATATAAATATGAGGAATAATGTCACAGTGCTCCTTAATACTCTAGTTGATAGCCGCAATTTAATTTAAAAGTGAAAATGGAAGAACGCAATGTCACAAATGTAGAAATATTAGGATTTTGTCACTCGATATTTGGGAATGAAAGAATAATATTTTAGGGTTGATTAAATAGGTTTCTGGATTTGGTTCAGCGGAAAATATAAACAATAGATTCCAATAACTACGGGAGAGTGTAGTAACATGTGGATGCTATAAATAGCGAGCTCTTCTTAACAGCGCGACAAGTGTCCATGTTTGCCCTATAACCACCAATGGTCTTATTCACCAGAGCTGCTTGCGTTGAAGTAAAGATCATGGTGGTGGTCATCAACTCTGCGCATCCCGGGGCCATGACAGAAAGAATTAGCTCGCGAACTCCATATAACCGAGCGGAACTACACGGACCCGTATTTAGGCGGCGCATCTCGGAAGCTTGAAGTTATACTCGTCATTCCACCAATGATGCGGGTAAAATCAAAGAAGTACCGACCGTCAAAGCTCTCGGCAGCTTGGCGGCGATTATAGTTGGTTTCCTTTTCGTTTTAAAGATGCAATTCTTTTGGAGCGCCAATACTTGCGTCATTGGAAGAAATAAAAAGAGACTGGTGATCGCTGCGCCGATAGTGATATCTACTCCGAGCAGTAAAGCTACTTCGGTTGTGTTCTTTCTCTTGGACTCTCACGAGATAGCTCTCGAGTTGTGAAATGTTGAGATTTTTGAATTAAGAAAATAACAGAAATACGAAGTTTATTATCGTGGTTTAAAAGCTACAAAAGGATGCGTATGAAGAGTGTGATAACAGAATTAAAGAAACGAAGTGTAACGCCTAGCAATTGATTAGAGAGACAGAGTTAAAATCAGTGTTAAGAAGTGCAGCACAGTTGGACATTGTCTGTGCAATGAGGAGACTTATATGTGCAAAGGGATCAACTTTATTACCTGTATACTACAGAATTGCGTGATGCGTCACTCTCTGTAAAACCATGAGAGTCACGCGTGAATGATATCGAAGCGTGATATAAGTTACTGTATACACCAAATGAGATCCTATACTGCAAGAGTAGTCCAACAAAATGGCATAAAAAAAGTTAAATAGACTGACAAGATCATTAAGTGTAGTATGTATTTAAGATCAGTTATAAAGATCACATCTCATATCGTAACCAAGGATAAGCTTATCGTGATATTATACAAGTTGTCCAAGACCAGCATACAGTCATATTAGTTATAAAGGTGTGCTCTAATATAGATCTCAGATCCCTATGAATAGTCGTAAATTTTTACCAGCATTATAATTCCTTTTGTGACCTAGTTATATATTATTTTTTAAATACTGTGTTAATTTGTATTTTAGATTCTTGGTCTAAAGTGTGTTGTTACTTCGTAATGGTGTATTTATATTCATAGTGATATATTTATTGTATGATTATTAGTACGAGATTATTCCTTTTCTCTCCAGTAGGTATATACGAATTGAACACTCATATACAGTCGCTCCAAATATTTCTCTCTCATTGAAACCACGTATCCATGTTGCGAATTCTCTCACTAGGTCCGAAGTTACGAAGTATAGTGATATATGGTAGCCATAGTAATTAGTTGTATATTAGCAATCATGTTACCAACTGGTTGATAAAGTAAAATTTGAGATATATAAATAATAAAATGCTTCTCATCCAAATCTATCTATAAAAACGACCTTCCCAGGCCCTCACGTGGAACTACTCGGACTCTAAAAGGAGAGTGGTGTCTCTGGCATTTCTGTGCATGGAACAAGCCGTTTACACATTGTTGATGAACCATGGACCCACCATTTTTAAGTACATAGATTATATGTACTTATAATAAGGTCGTATTGTTACTCATCAAATAATAGGTATGTGAGGTATATGTAGGTGAAAGTCCTTGATGATATCTCAAATTAGGCTATCTCCAGTACGCACATACTGAGCCTAAGAAATCGGGTAAATGGTGTCACCCAGTAATAATGGCGGTCAGCGTGTATCTAACCAATATGCTGCTGTATGCATATATCAAATACCCTAAGATTAACCAAACTCAATAACTACTATGTGCAGAGGAATTATTCGGGTGGCTTTTGAGACTCTTATACGCGATATAGTGACTAAATAATAGATATAATACTCTATAACCAGTACGTCATATATACAGAGTAACTATAATTATCCGACATATAATCGTGCAGTCTGAATAATAGTAATAAGTCGACTATATATTGAGTAATGTGAGTTCAGTGATTTGTTTGATACCCCAGACTCATGGAAGATAGATATTCAAGTAGGTAAGATCTGACCAAAGTACAGAAGTTTCTTGTCATCTTTACTTGATCAAGAGCATCTCGAAGGTAATCATCCTCAGTACATCTATAAGATCATCCCTAGCAATGCATAAAATTAAGACTAATATATATTGAAAGTGGCTACCTCTCAGTCAAAAAGTCACCAATCGTGAATAATAGATCATGACTAATAATATTATTAAAAAACCTTTTAGAATAACTATTCAAATAACGTATATGCCAAAAAGTTCTCATATATCGTAAGTAAATTAATATTATCAATTACCCCCAATGATATAATTAAATATGGCTTATTTTATATTGCAATATTAACTTCTAATTATTTATTTATTACCTACCTTTTATGTTGTAAAAATTTTGAGAAATTTTTTAAAAACGATCATATGGATAAGGTTAGCTACCAGTACTATTTTATTAATATATAATATAATAATATAAGTATATATATATTATATATATATTATTAATATATTAATATTATATATATATAAATATATATTATTAATATTAATTATATATATATATATATATAGAATATATAATATTATTATATATTATATGTATATTTTATATTTAATATATTATATAAATATATATATATATATATATATATTATAATATTTATATATTATATAATATATTAATATATTAATATTATATATTAATATTATATTAATATATATATATATATATTATATATAATAATATAGTATATAAAATATATTATAAATTATTTAAATATATATTTTAATAATATAATATAATATATTAATATATATAATTTTAGTCATTCATTTTAAAATGTACACCACTCGGCGAATAGTCGGCAGCCCCCCCGCCCCCCGAAAAAAATAACTTCCTGGCTAACGGGCCTGTATTTATAATTTATATATATATTTATATTATATATATTTATATATAATTTATATTATATATATATAATATATATATATTAATATATATATATATATATAATATATATTAATATTAATTAATATATATATATAATATAATATAATAATATTAATTAATAATAATATTATTAAATATATTATATAATTTTATATATATACTATATATATATATATTTATATAATTATAATTATATATAATACCTTGTTTTAATCATGAAGGTTGACAGTAATAGGCATCTAATTGGAGAGTATAAATAATAACTAGTATTATATAGTAAACTTAATTTGTAATATTTTGTATCACAAGTTTTTTGGTAGTTGTGATATCTCTCTTTAAATTGGCTAACTCAATAAATGTATATGTGTTTCATTCTATATAATTGTTGGTATACTCTAGAATATAGTCAACATTATTATGTTTATAATTATTATAATATCATTCCCGTGGATTCATGATATTTAAATATATATATATAAATATATAATATATAATATATATATAGATAGTAATATATTATATATTAATTATATAGATTATATAATTTAAATCATATATATATAAAAGTTAACTTAGATCAATATCTCTATAATATAACTATATAAGTATTTAATTTAGTAAATATAATATTACCTCTATAGATATTGTATGACTTACTCTCTGAGTTTATTGATTGTTTCTTCCACTGATTATTGTTAAATAATATAAAAAAGTATACTATATATATATATTATATATATATATATATATATATATATATAAGTAATATATATAAATATAATATAATATATATATATATTAATATTATGTATATATATATATATATAATATATATTATATATTATATCATATATATATATATATATATATATATATTATAATATATTATATATATATAATAATATTATATTATTATAGTAATATATATATATATATATATATAATATTAATACATATAATTATATATATATGATATTATATATATATATATATATATTAATATATATATATATTATATATATATATATATATATTATATATTATATATATTATATATATATATAAATTAAATATATTATATATATATATATATTAATAATATATATAATATATATATATATAATATTATATTAATATCATATATTTTTAATAGTATATAATATATAATATATATATAATATAATATATATATTTATATATATATTTATATATACTATTATATATAATATATATATATATATATATATATAATTAATATATATCGCGTGCATAGACTTTCACAGCAACTTTTAACGTACACGTTAGACTCTCTCTCTCTCTCTCATCTCGTCATCTCTACTCTCTTCATCTATATTATATATAATTATTATTATATATAATATAGTATATATATACTATATATATATATATATTATATATATTATATATATTAATATATATATATATCATATATATATTAATATATATATATAATATATATTATTATATATTAATAATTATAAGTATATATATTTATATATATATATATATTATATATATATAATTATACATATAATATATATAATATTTATGAATGAGTTAATATTTGAGTTTATCCTATTTATTGTACAGTTTTCTTTATGTCAAATATAATTGGTTTTTATGTATAGTAGTAACTCATTTTTCTTTTATCCATATTCCAGTATATATAGTAATATTATATTAATATTATATATTATATTATTTTATCCTGAAATAATGCATATAGCATAATTCATAAGAAATTGTTAATATTTTAAATAAATAGTTTTTGTAAATATAAAACTGATGTGTTTTATTTATAATAATAAATCCTAAATAGTGAATAAAAAAATAAGTTAATACTTGTTAAAAAATTAAAGTACTAATAACGAAAATGTACTGCACACTGTCTACAAATAATTTCTCATTCCGTCTTTTTTCCTATATGAGAGGACTTTAATGAGTCTCTTATCCATTATTATAATATATTATATCTAGTGTTAAATAATATAGCATTTATACCAGAATGGCGTAATGATTCTTACACTTTTATGTTTAAATTGATATATTATATAATATATTATATATATATATTTTTACATTATATCCTTTCTTTCATTTTTATTATGTAATGTATTCTTTCAGATGATGTACCTATTTATATATCACATAAAAAAAATATATTAGAATATATATATCTATATACTTTTTATATATAATTTGAAGTGAAGCTCGTAATTAGTTATTCTTTATAAATATATTAAAATATAGGGCTTCGTAGCTAAGCATACGAGAATTAGCAACGATAGTTTTGTAAAGGAAGTTCTTCTTACTATATTATGTAATAATATAAACCCATACCATATATGAAACAATATATTAAAATAATTAATATATATAATATATATTATATAATATATATAATATTATAATATTATTATAAATATATATATATATATTATATTAATATATTTATCATAATATATATAATATATATATATAATATATTATATATAATATATATATTATATAATATTTAATATATATGATATTTATATATTAATTATATATTATATTATTTATATATATATATATATATATTAATATTATATATATATATATAATATATATATAATATATATATTATATATATTTATATATAATATATATATATATATATACTTTAAATAATTATATAATTATATATATTATATATATATATAATTATAAAGTTATCACAATAGAATAAATTATTAATAAATAATGATAATAACATAATGATATTCTTAGGTCATAACTCATATGAGTACTCAGTTTACAATAATTTTAATTATCCGATGAGATAAAATTATAATAGTTAAGTTGTAGATATATTTGCATTTGATTTTCTTAGTACTTATGATAAAGTAATATTGAATATTTGGTATGATCTTCATAGCTTATCATAACGCGTAGCCTAATTGATCCTCTAAATGAACCATCGTTAATGTGAGTTCTTAAATTTAGTTTAATTTTTGTGATGAGATGAAAAACGTAGTGTTGATACTCTCAGCTAATATATAGCTATAGTAATATCGGTTAACTTATAACCAATAAAAGCATGGAAAGTGAAACGGCGTGTGACTATGCTCTACTGATAGGCATTTAAATTCGATGCGATTGTCCATTTCTTCCAAATTTCATATATTGATGTGATCATATTATATTTATGCGTCAAAAGATATGTGATTTTGTAGGGATACTATTCTTCCCCCAACTCAAATTAATTCATGTATACCGGAATTCCTTATGTAACCGGACTTATTGGAAGAATTATCTTATATAGGACGTATAGTATTAAATGATATCTCGCTATATTTACCTATCAATATACGGTATGATGTTGATTAACAGTTATGGGAAATATTCCGATCATTTAGTATATATAGGTATAGATACAATACCCCTCACTATATAACATTCACTATGCATACTCTACCATAGATCTTTACTATATATCTCAGTCAAACTGATCTTGGTGTCATATGTCGTATATACCTCAATAGATAGGTACTGTGTGGAGTCATCATATATATACCTTATTCGGAGGGAAATATTGACCAGGAACATGACTATATATATATATATCTTTTATACTTATTTAGTTGATCTCAGTGAAAAATTAACAGTCTAAGTGTTCCAAATTAATGTTTTCGTGCTTTATAATTCTTTATATTTACATCCTGTATAGCCAGTAACTCCTTACACATATATTGTATTGACCTGCTGTAGTCATATATAAAGATCAGATATTTACTCAACTATCATCTATCTCCTGGAAACTGAGAACTGATCGATCATCAATACGTTAGATATACACTGAGTATAATCGATGTGGTTAAGTGTTGATCGTGAACAAGAGGGCGAAAAACTTAAGAATAAATTTGGTGCGACCTCTATTTTTATTCAGGAATACACTATATACCTCGCGAAACAGATACCTTTATATTATATTCAACAGAGTAAGTATAGTGATCGGAGTAAGATTGTGTAGTCCTATAGTTTCCATGGCCTATGTATCGTGTGAGTTTTAATCTCACATATGTCTTAAGTACTAACATGAGATTATACCTACATATATCTAGAGTGGGTTGTATAATTTTAATGTTTAGGTATTTATGTTAACTCTAAAGGACGAGTCATAATTTAATTAGAGTAAGTTTGAACCATGCCTCCGCAATATTCGAACACTATTATTCATTGTTTTACGTGAAATATATTATTATTAATTATAATACATAGTGAGATAAACATCTTGTTTATATTGATCTTCCCTCCGCTTCATTTGATCAACATATAATATATCTCTTTATAGATTGTTCACTTGTGAAAGATTAATAATGTTGATATGTATTTTAACCATTCGCTTAAAACAGCAGTTTTAATTAAGTAAGTGAATGATGTATTCCTCAGATCTCAAGTATAATATAAATATATAAGCCGTCCTCTTCAACGTCTGTAGAGGGCATAACACAACACACGGTGAGTCACCAATGCCTAAGCATACAAATGGATGGGAATCTGACACAATGAAACTGGCGCCCAGAGGGCACCCAATCGAGCATAGTATCGTCGAAGTGTTTTATTGTCGAGAAAGCGTTATTTCTGAGTAAGCATACATTATGTATAAATTATACAATTGTATATTGTATCAAGTATGAATAATCGAACCTTTAGATAACTCGATATCTCTTTATCACTTCTTATGCATGACTTAGTGTGAGGATATATATCTAATCGAGTGTAATAAAAATTATGTTATGATTATAGTATTTAAACCGTTATTATTATACCATTTACTATGTATTACTGAATATAATATTGAAACTTGTTCTTAACTATATAAATATCCCCTATATTAGTTTTCTTATACAACTATAAATTTCTCATCTATTCCAGTCATTTAAATAATAACATTAATTGTTATAATTAATGTAATATAATATATATTATTATATATATTATATGTAAAAATACATCTCAGAGAATAATCTACTTATATTAATCTCTCTATTAGTGGGTATTGTGATAACTTCTAAGGTTTACTAATATATGTATTTATTTAAACATCGTAGATATATTCGAACATAGTTATGCTTAAATAATAATATTAATAAAATAATGATATAACTATAATTATAAAAATATAAAAATCAATATAAAAATCGAAAGCTTAAATAAAAATAAACATTAATTATAAATTATAATACATAACTGTGTTCCTAATAAATTCATTGAAAATAGATATTTAATAAAATTAAAATATTTATTTATTTTTTACTTGTACTTTATGTTATTTATATTTTTTGTACTTTTTGTTCATTTCTTTTATAAACTCATAGATGTTACTTATTTATATTTAATTACCTATTACCCCATTCTAACTACCAACATATTTATAATAATACCTATATAAATATATAAATTATAATTAAATACGTATATATTAACTTGAATGTTTTATTGATTTTATGATATAATAGGCATGAGTGATACTTAGTAATAGGGTGGGTATGGATTAGATATTCTTAACGCTTGCATATAGTATCAAATAGATGAAGCCTTTGTTTTTATATCGGTAAGATTTGCAATTCTGAAGATATTGCTCTATAGATAGACGAAGAAAATATCCCTTTTGTTATAATTGGTGTGGTAATGGCATGTTTCAGTATCTTTTCCCTTATGAGTTTCATTATAAGTTGATTTACTCAGTATGGTCTCTTTCTATAGCTTAGATATATATATATATGAATGTATATATAAATTAAATATTTAAGAGATATATATCTATTGAAATATTTAATTTAAGGTAAACCCCAAAAAATATATATCTATATCAATTTTACATATTTATATATATAATAATTATATATAGTTATATATATAAATATATCTATATATAATAATATATATATATATTATATATATATATTATTATATATATAATATATATTATATTATTATTAACTATATATATGTATTATAAACACCAGTGAATACTATATTATATATATATATATATATAATATATATATATAATAAATATATTATATATATATATTATTATATATATATATATATTATATTATATATATATATATATATATTAATATATAATATATATATATATTTGTTTTCTATCTTCTATCTCTTATATAAGCTGTTATTTCTAGATGGTTCAAAAATAAAATTGGTGGGTTCTTTCATGGTGGCTGTTGATTTATGCTTTTCGATCTAAAAACTTTTCTGCTGGGGAAAGCTGCTGTTTGTTATCGGCCCTTCTTGTTTCCAGTTAGTGATTAG
>JABUQX010016770.1:10000-27359 GCA_015478945.1 Trachelipus rathkii | reverse complement strand
ATGAGGACTGCAATAGAATGGAAAAAATGAATGTGCCACTGTAAAAAAAGAGAATAGAAAGTTGGGAGGAGCCATGAGGTATTCGAAGAAGTAGAAGACATGAAACAAAAACTATAACTACAAGATGCGATTGATAAGCGATAAAAATAAAAAGTTGGTACAACACGCATCGTGCTCCGCTTACTTGCTCACCAATAAGTATGACAGTATAAAGCAAGGCCGTTTAGACTTAGAGTTAGCTAGAGGTTATAGAAGGAAAACATGTGAATAAAAGGATTAGAAGAGCACCCACTTTGTAAGCATAGTGAAGTGCTGACACTAAAAATTTTTATCCATAGAATACATACCAATAATTTCATACAGGTCTTATCATTGCATGATAATTTTCTTTATAAAAACCCTTTGCCACTTTATTTTTGAGAAAAAAGGGAAAATAATTGGAGGAGTATTATATATCTGAAACCTCCTTATAGAGGGCTATACTAAATAAAGTCATGGAAAATTACCAGAGACCCGGTATCTATGGGAAACTTTTTAAGACGCCGCAGTTGTTAGTTAGTATTGTAGGCGATTTTGGTATTCAAAACATTGTGGAGAAAGTAATCTAAAGAATGGTATGAAGCAGAAGGTTCTTGTCAAAGTTTTATTGGATCCGTACAATGGGTTATACTATAAGAACGTTTTGAAAAGATAATTAGTAAGGAATCATGGGTCATTCATGTTAGATGAATATAAGTAAATGCATGGAAGTTGATTTGTTTGAAGGAGAAAATATCGATAAATATAAAATGACCTCATAACAAAACTTCAAGACTAGGAGACAATATTGGAAAAAAGGGAAAAGGTTCCAAATATCTTTAGGAGTTAAACATAGAGGCAATTAAATGATTTATTGTGTGTGGAAAAATAAACATAGACATCAAATAGAATATATTCTAGGGGAAGCTCCTTAATTCCACAAGTGGAAAATGATAAAAATGGAAGGAAAAAAACCTTAAATGAAAGAGAATTGAAGCAATTTAGATCCTTGATTGGTAGTCTCAATTGGGTATCACAACATACAAGACATAGTACCAAACCTGATTTATTTCTATTGTCCTGTAAGCAGATGATAACCAGTAGTATAAACCCATTAGGCAACTATAAGGGACTTAAATGATGCATGAATGACTCAAAATAGTAATAAGAAATAAGTTACTAACCTTTATTTTATAAATAAAAAATAAATAATAAATAATAAATATATAGATAATAATAATATAATAATAATAATAATTATAATAATAATAATAATTATATGAATTATAATAATAATAATAATAATAATAAATAATAATAATAAATAATCAAAATAAAAATTAATAATAATATAATAAATGATAATAATTAATATAAAAAACAATTAATTAATAATAATAAATAATTATAATCAATAGAGTAAAATAATAATAATAATAATATAATACAGTAATAATAATAATCAATAATAATAATAATAAATAATAATAATAAAATTAATAATAGATAATAAAATAAAAAAATGAATAACAATACATATCAACAATGGAAAGGCGTGAATTTAAGAAATAAGTAAATGGATATCATAAAAATTATATAATTATAATTATAATAATAATAATAAATAATAATAATAATAATAATAATAATAATAATAATAAATAATTGAATTATTATAAATTAAATAACTAATACTTATAAAATATACTTATACTAATACTAATACTACTAGATATATAATACTATGTTAATATTACTTATAATACTAATACTAAATACTAATACTAATACTTAATACTTAATTCTGTGAAACGTAGTAGATAAATAATACTCAGAGAACTACGTCAATTACTAATACTAATAATAATAAATAACAAATAAGTAGGTTAATAATAATATTAATAATAATAATAATAATAATAATAATAATTAATAATATATAATAATAATACATAATAATATTAATAATAATATAATAATTAATAATAATAATAACCCACAATATATATACACAATAAGATGAAAATAATAATAATAATAATGATATATATATAGTATATATTAATAATTAAATCAGAACAAAGTCAAATTTATCATCTATAATATATCCACTTATAATATAATTTATAATTATAATTATATTATAATAAATATAATATTAAATCTAAATTGAGGATAATAAATAATTTTATCTAAGAAAAATATAGATAATAAATAAAATAATAATAATAATAATTAAATAAGTATATAGTTCATAATTAATAAATAATAATAATTCAAATAACAACATTTTAAAGCATTTCGTCCTTGTCTGTATAGATCTTTCCTTTTTTGGTGATGTACTGTTTATGATTTTTTATTATTATTTTGAAGCTAATACGATGACTAATGAAAATGAAAGAAGGAAGAATGGGAGTGGTGGACCAAAGAAAAGGCTACTGAGATTAGATAATTTAATTTAATGAAAAAATTAGTAAGTAGTCTAAGAAGTTAAGAGAATCGAAAACCCTAGTGTCTTCACCGGCCCCTCTCTACCACATAGCATAGATAATGTTAGAAGCGAGGCTATTGGATAATCACTTTGTTGTGCCAGCACACGATCTTTCCTACTAAAAGCGATGACAGAAAATGTCCTTTACAATAGTGATACCCTATACCCTCAGAGCAAGACATATACAGTTTCTCACAAGATGTGTGTTTAGGACTTGCCTATGGAGTCTTCAAACATCCAGTTTTTTAAAGCAGAATCCTTAGTATAGAGTTGCATAAATAGGGCACATTCTGAAAGACACCACTTCGAGAGAGAACCGCAGATTTTAATTACTAAAAACTCTTAACACCCTGTGTAAAAGGGGAGCAGAAAAAACGTACTGGTCAGTGGAGGAAGTTGGCGAGCGATTTTAGTGATTTTCCTTTGGTAGGCATTCAAGAGTTGTCAGAAAAGAGGGTATTTCTTGGAAAGTGAATGCAGAAATATTGCTGAAAAGGAGATAAGGTATTTAGAGTCTGCCAGGAACTAAGAATGAAAGCAAAATTCACTGAACGACTATGTTTAAAAAGCTAGAATCATAATGATGAAGATTTCTAAAGAAGGTAAGGAAAGCCGCGAAAGAATATATTGCCCAACTATACAAAACACCTGATAAATGGAAAATTATATAGTGAAAAGAAGTTAAGTTGTAAGAAGAAATATGTACAACATGGAAAAGAAGAAAAAGAAATCAAAAATGAAAAAGATTCAGCATGCTGAGAGATACTCTGAAGAGGCTGAGAATTGTATGATTATGCATATTACTGTGATGATACCTTTATGGAATAACTAACCTTAACAATGATAAAAATAGTGTAAAGAATCGTGGTCATTTTATTTGTGACGCTACGTTAGGTTCTCGTAATACAGAAGTCATAACGAGATGTCAGCTAGAACCAATATTTATTTTTTAATTAAGTGGAATTTGTATCATAGTGTTCTCATAATTTAATAAGGTAACATATTTCAAATATGATTTTGAAATGTGTAAGAGAAGCAGTCTGATTTAAACAGAAATAAGTAATTACCCTCTAATATAGGTTATATTATATATACGAATAAGTAAAAAAAGAAGGTAGTGGAGCTATGAAAAGATTCACAATTACATAAGAGAAATTTGTAGTTACGCAAAGTGTAATGTAAAACATGAAAGGAAAAAAGTAAAATAAAAAGAGGAGCTATTAAGAATTGTGCAGTAAAATGAATAGATATTAGAAGTTAAAAAGAAATCAGTAACTAATTTCAAGAGTAACTATATACAAAATAAAGAAACAATAAATAAAGGAGAGCAGAGAATCTAGTGTGTACAAAGGGAATATCATCCACAGATGGGGTAGAGTGACAATGTAATATTGAATAACATTGTTATGAGGAAAAGACAATAATTAAAGATTGACTGTACCCATAGAATCTATCCATACTAAACAAATATCGAATTGAGCGATAGAAAACTATAGGTAAAGTATATACAAGTTCAAGTTACAAATGCGTGTAGACAAAGAAGTAATTAATGATTAAGATATATATACTAAGATACGGGTTGTGAAGAAAAATAAAATGAACGATAGGAATATTAATAGGTGAAGAGACATAAAGAATACATAAATAGCATAAATTAAAAAATTTAGGCATAATGAAATAATATAACTGTAACCATACTTTAATAGTAGTTTATTAATATAAATATAGGTTTAGTAAAGTTACACACATATCATCATATAAAAGTTATACCTCAAATCCATATACTTAGGAGAAAGAATAATAAGAGTAATATTATACTATAAAACATTGAGGTATTGATACCTACTACTATATTATAGGTAATAGTATACGGAACATTCAACAGATTAATAGTATGATGATAAAGTTTCAGATAGTAAGAGTACAGACTATGAGATTAGAACTTAGTGAGTATGATTGGTATATCTAGAAACACAATAATAACAATAAATTTAATTGAAAAGCCTAATTAATGATATACGTATACTCAATATACCATCAACTTAGAGCGCACAATAGAGTGATAAATAATAATTGTGAAATCGTATGTAAGTATAGAATTATTTGAACAATATAAATAGCTAATATTAACAGGAGATGATATATGGTGTAAGGTGTATTTGAGATTATAAAAGCTATATTAATATAATTGTATAAAGAACAAATAAGAAAGATTTAAAACTGGTTTACGTTGAACAAAGTTACTGCAAGTGCAAATAGTGTATAATATAAAGTGCTGCTCAATCGAACTTATATCACTCCAAATTGTAGTCTGACTGAGCTGAGCAGCCTTTATTATGCTACATCAAGAGCTATATATAGTAGTAGATAACCAAATGAGATAATATTGATTGATTATATTAATAAGATATAAGTAAAAAATAATCCAAATATAAAAGATATATATATATATAATATATATATGTGTAAATAAATAGTGAGATTAGGTACCTTACCTTTATGAGAAAGTTGGTAATTAACAAATGAAATATAAATTAACTAATATCGTAAATAAGAAATTTGGACCATGCAAATGACTTGCATTTGTGCTTTGTGAATAATAATTAGACTTAATCATATGTTGCATGAAATATCAGCACATAAAATATTTATTAAAATATGATAAGAAAATAATCAAAAACTAATTGAGATAAACTGTAATATTGTAAGCACCTAGTTGATAAGAAAACTTAACTTTAGCAGCATAAAGGAAAAGATGAAAAAGAAAAAGAAATGCATATAAAGAGTAAAAAAAGAATATAACAATATATATATATATAAAGTGTTCTCAATGAAAAATTTTGGTAAATTTTATATAAATAATAGAGTTTGCGGAAACTATCAAGATAACATTTTAATTGAGCACCCCTAATCAAGAGGAGATTCGTGAGATAAAAGATTTTTTTAGAAAATAATATATAATATTGTGAAGATCTAAAAGATGTACGTGAGCATTAATTGTTAAGCAATTATTGGTTTGAGATGAAAATGATATATAAAATAATATATATATATAACCAAGTAAATTATTAATTTTTAAATCAATATAAAAGGCTAATAACATGGATAATGGCACCTGGATATATTAATGTTACAAATGAGTCTAAAGAATAACATGTTGATACTCTAAATAAAAATACTTAAACTAAAAGCAAAGCTAGCATGCACTTTTTCTTGATCACTATTATCAATAAGAATCATAATTATTAAGATCCACATTTGGTCCTAAATGAGCAGGATCAATATACAAAGTCCTTGTTGAGTACCTATCTATCCAAACTGGTTGAAGCATAATCCGTTATCTCACCCAAAAAATTAGATAAGAAATATAAATGAGATTCTAGCTAAGTATATTTAAGGATAACCTATATATTAATAACATTGAACAAGGAATGTTATTACCGTATATAATATATAAGTTGTTAAATCTTAAAAGTTTACTTAATCCCAAATGGTATATATTAAACTAAAACATGTAGAAAGTAGGTTTCAACTATCTGCTTCTAAGTCAAGGGAATATTAGATGCAGTTATCAAAAGAACACTACTGATAAAATAATAAATGTATAATTGTAATAAAAATTAAGTTGACGGGAAAATGGAGCTCAAAAAATACGCCGATCTGTGTAAAGACGTGGTATAATATTTATAAATTAAACATAAAATAAGACTTTATTAATTAATTAATGTACCCATTATTATATAGCTGAAGGTAAAATAATGAGTGCAATCTAATATCAGAGGATTTTGATTGAGAGTGAGGTAAATGATAATATTCATTAGGTAATAAGTAGGTAAGAAGTGAGTAGATGTGGAATAATTAAATTAATAAAGTCATTCTCTTGATCTTCTCGAGAATTTCTTATGCATAAATATTTTAATAAAAATATTGTAATAAAGTAGAAAACAATAGCAAACATTTTTTTTGGACTTCACATGTTCACTCCCTATTATATATTTATATATGCCATCAAAAATGTTTCATAATGGCAGCAACGCCTATCGTCCCTCCCTCCCCCACCATCTCTATTTAAGTATTATTAAAATAAAATTAAAAATTTATTTGGGAAATAATATCTACTTTTATTATGTTCTTTTTAACTTGTATTGTTATATTAAAGGTACTGTATATATATATACACTGAAGAAATGATAGACAAGATATAGGCAAATATATATAAGGAACAGTATAATGATAGTAATGTATATTTTTATCATCTGATATTCAGAATGGATTTTAGGATTTATGGAAAGTGTGCTAATATACCTTAGATTATATTGAACAGAAGCTCTATAATGAAAATGAATTGTAATTGAGCTCCGAAAGTATATCAATATAGGGTAAAATAAATACGTTAGTAGGTGAAAATTATAAAAGAACTATGAAACTAAGAAGAACTAATTAACAAATATCCTATGGATGAGTGTGAAGTGAATCTGACAAGGATTGAGAACACTAATTATGAATAAGATGAGATATAAAAAAAGGTGAAATACATATCTATCAAAGAGTTATGAAGAAAATTAATTAAAATAGATACCAATTAAACTCCAAAAGTGACAAAATAGAGATCAAAGTCACTCAATGTCTATATATTATATAATATATATATAAGTATAATAATAGATATCAAGTTTGGAATTGTGAGATCTATTAGGTACCTCACAGATAATTAGCCTCATCAATTTGTGCTGATGTCCCAGAATTGTTTTATAAACACTGTCTCACAAATAAATAAAGCTGTCATAAGATTAACATTTTGATGCATAGTACAAACACACACAACATGTGTTCCACTAGCACCTAGTAAAACACAAGTTCTGCACACTTTGAAAATTGAGATCTGGGGGCTTCTCTTTGAAATGTTGATATGCTTATTTCAAATTTCACAAGGTAAGAAACTTTTTGTTTCATTTTAGACCAAGTTATATATATATATATAATAATTTGATATACTATTTAATATATAATTTAATTATTATAATATATATATATAGATTATATTTAATATATGTATATACTATATTAATATATATAGTGAAATATATATTATAATATTTATTATATAATATATATATTATATTATATAATATATATATATTAATATATATATAAATTATTACCTATATATATATAATATATAATATATAATAATTATAATATATAATATATAATTAATATTTATATATTAAATATATATAATTATATTATAATAATAAATATAATATATATATATATATATAAATATATAATAAATTATATATAGTATAAGTATATTATGTTTGATTTATATGAAATTTCCGCTATTGAGTTATTAATTATAACCTAAATATATATAGATATATTAATATATTATATTTAATATTAATTAATATATAATATATATATATATACTTATATTATTATATATATATATATATATTATATATATTATAATATAATATTATATATATATATATATATATAAATATATAATATATATATATAGTATATATTATATTTAGATGTATATATAGTATATTTAATATAATTATATAAATATATATATATATATATTATATATTTATATATATATATAATATATATATAAATTATTATAAATATTTATATATATATATATATTATATATTAAATATATATTATATATTTAATAGTATATAATATATATATATATATATATATTAATATTAATATAGTAATATATAATTATAATTGTAGTGATTATCTCTTTCAGCACTCAAAAACAAATTTATAATTTAAAACATAATATTAATTTAAATATAATATAAACATGATATAATAATATAATATATAATATAAATTACATTAAAATTTCGCCTAAGATTAATATACGCTCATAGGTCATCCTTATTCCATAGAAATGATTATATACAAAATTTTATTTAAAAGCTAAATATATATAAATAGTTATTATATCAATTAAATATCACAAAACTGACAAATCTTGGAAAAAGCTGGTGAAATATGGTTGGTGTTAGCTTTATGATTTTTCTTTAATCTGATTTTTCAGTGTTCATTTCTTTCATATCAAATGTAGGATTAAGTAATTTGCATAAAGACAACAGTTATTTCATTTGTGATAGGTGATACCACTCATAGCCTATCTGGAGAGGCAGTGATGCCTGAATTAAATTTGATATAGACCGACAAAGTTATTAAAGGGAATCTTTATCATATTTTCTCTTATTATTGTTTCTTATAACCACTAATTGCTTTCTACCAACCATTAAAATTATATTAATCGCATTCTAATAAATAAATAAAATTATCTTTTTGTTATGAACTAAAGTTTAAACCTTACATAAATTATTATAACTAGTATGACAGTGTATAAGATACTTAAGCCATTAAATTACTGTGCATATTACTTTTATATAAATATATATATTATATATATATATATATACTATATTATAAATATATATATAATATTATATATACTTAAATATATATATAATGAGTTATATAAATACTCTCATTTAAATTAAAAATGTATTACCTTTTCTAGCAAATAATTGTTATATTATTTATTATAATAGTAATTTATTATTATAATATGATATAAAAAAAATTTTTTCTATTATTATTCTCTTAATTATTTAAATGCAACGACAATCAATAATGATCTGAGGGAGGATATTGATGGCTGAGAAGTTCTTTACAGGAAATAGCATAATTGATCATTTGTTTATATTAGATTTAATGTAGTTATTAAATACTATATTTTTAAATTATAAATGTGTGTGTATAGTTGGTATTGTGTGTGATAGTAACATGCTTTTAGAAAGATGTGACGCAAGTTTGATGATATCTTGTGCCTGCGGGTTTACTTTATTCTAGCGATTGTCCACTATGAGAACGGTTTCGAGTCTAAAGTCAAAGGCTCTATACCCTTTGATATGGACACTAAGTAGAGTGTGCAGAAAGAATCATTAATTTGGTTAATTCAATTGTCTAGCCTTATAAAGAGGGGTATTCATGATTATTTATCTTACATAAAATAATGTAACGACAGCATATATGAGAAAACATATAAATAACCATATTTTCTCAGGTACTGTAGACATTGAATTATAACTGTAAAATTGCTTATGTACAAGCTTATTGATTTTGATTATGAGACGAAAATCAATTTGACCACACACTTAAATGAGTGGGCTTGATAATCTATTTGATAAATGGCACTTATTTGATATCAATATCGGACTTTCAGTACATATTATGCAAAGCGAAATAAATCCTTTACTTCTAAAGTCACCTGTGCAAAATTCCTATTATGTAAGTATTATAAGCATCTTGAGAAAAATATTATCTAGATCTTCTTATCAGATACTTCTTTAAAATAAATGTTTGCATAATTAATGAGTGGGAAATAAGTTTGAAGAAGTTTCTTTTCTTTTATAATATTGATATTTATGTCGCTTTTATGGGACAACTTTTTCGTTTCATTGTATTTTATATGCCTCTCATTTTTATCCATGAAATTAACAATAAACTTTGAATCGGCAAATAAATAATAAATTATTGATTTTTTCCAATATAATATATTATATATAAATATTATTTATATATATTAGTATTTAATTTATATATTATAATATATAAATATATATTATATTAATATACTTATTATGAATATAAATGTATATATGATATATTTATATAATAATTAGAATATTTTTTATATAGTAGTAATATTAGTAATATATTAATTCATTCAATCAGTCCTCTAACGGCTCACTTTCCGCCGAGACTTTAGGGGGCATTAGGTGAGCGTCACATTGCGAATGGAAAAAAGATAGATAGATTAGACAGTAAGACTATTGACGCAGTAGTCGAAAATGGATAAGCCCAGCACTATTATCACAAATCACTTCAGTGTATCGCGCTTAAATTGAGATTGCTCGTCTGTCATTAGTTCAAAAAAAAAGTATCGACCTCAATAGGGGGAGCTTTTGGGCCTTTATTGGACCCTGCACGTGTTGATATATTGGCATGCCTCGTTCAATGTAAGGGGGTATTCATCTCTCTAATGGCCTCGAAGGTTTGGCTTTACAAAACCATGCCCCTCACAAAACCGCAGTATCACCGTCATAAGCATGTGTATTTTTAAGCATCCTTTCTTCTTAACCCTTCTGCCAAACTCACAAAGTTTACTCTCCTGATCAAGGCATGTCTTTTATCATGACTCAATACTACTAATTTCTTGGTATCTCCCAGTACCGGCTTCGTTATATAATTACTCCAGCACAGCTTAACCACAATATAATCAGCGTAACCAACCGAACTTAAATCATCCAATTCAACTCCAACATGACCAAACGCATCTAAATGTTGACTTTCATTTTATCTCTCACTTTATCTCCTTCTCTTCACACTACATAACTCTCTAAATGGCGATTACATTTATTCCTCATTTTTATGAAATTTTTCTCTAACACCTAACACCGCCCCTGAGATTCTTTACATAGTACTGAAGTTTGCATTGTACTTATAGATCTTATTACCTTCTTAATTCCTGAGAAACCATAGTTTCATTACTAATACATTAATATATATGAGGTAATGAAATATCTCTCAAGAAGATGAAGCCTGTGCTCATTAAAGGAAAACTGTTATTGTCTTTAATTCATTAGTCATCCACCTAATAATGTGCGTTATTCAATTCGCACACAGCCATCCTATCCTACCATTCACAACTTTCTTTACTACAAAATCTGGCATCTATTTAGTCTCTTTTCATTCTCAACAGTTAATCTTAAATTTATTTATAAATCAGACTAAGTTTTTTCCAGTTGCTTCATGCAATCTCAACATATTATAAATTCAAACAGGACTTGATTATTTGCACCTTACTCGTACAATAACTATAAATCCTAATTACTTTATTATCTTAGCGTGATTTACCTTTCAGAATCCCTCATTAATAATTTACTTAAAATCCGCAAATCATCCTCAACCAATCCTCTCAAACTTCTCTTCAGATTCGCCACAGTACACTTAAAATCCTCCAAATTGAATCTCTCTCACTCCCTTGTTCTTCTTTCCATTCTTTCATTACATTCTTTCCGTATCTCCCCTGCCACCCCTTACCTTTAATTCTTTCATAACCCTTCATCCATATACAATATGAAAATAACAAGGAGACGTAACACATACACCTGACCCACGCTGCTGTTAATAACATAAACCAATACACTATTTACATTAGCTTTTAAAAATAGTTTATTCGTTAATCTTTGTGCGCTTCACTATCGTCATAATACCTTTAGATTCCAACTTCAGGAAGTTTAATAAACTTTAATCTCAATAATACGCAATATATTTATAATTCTAAAACTAACGCCTTAGGATAAACTGAATTATATTGCTTTACCCTAAATTTAAACCTTATTAATATACGCCTGTTGCAGAATAAAATAATCCGTATAAACTCTATAATACAATATTATTATATTCTTCTTACTCTCTGCATTTATCTGATTTTCCTTGTATTATTAAATGAATTTTTTCTCAAAATCGATCCTTCTTTGCAATCTATCGTTATAAGTGCATCCTTTTTCTCTTCACCATTATTCCAAGTCTAAGATGCCATCTCGATCGCACTTTCTTTTCGATCAATCACATACTCACTCACTGTACTCGTCATAGTCGATAAAGGCTATTACAATCACGAATAAGCTAATTCCCTCTTGGAGTGAAATTCTACCAGTGTGAGAGACTCGTTTTCACTTGTACTAACTATACAAATTTGCTGATGTACTATCCTTTTTTCTCCGATATCTTACCGCATGAAACGCCTGTGATTAAATCACAACTCCAGAATCCCAACTCAATGACTAACTCGTGTCCCCTTTCTTGTAGTCATTTCATGAAGTAATTAGTTATTGCAAGATGATGCGCTGCAAGTTACCATTCAGACACATAATCTCATATACTAGTTGAGATGACTCTGACCCTTCTCAGGAAGCTTTACTTAATGAACGCCTCGATCAACCCTACCAATACCATAATTGCCTTACCCCTGGCTGCACCGTCTAACAAATCAAACAAAAACATATATCACCACAGTCACTATCACCTCTTCACTACTTGCCAATGTTATGCAGATCCGTCAAGAAATGGTTGTTCCGCTCATCATCCCACGGTCTCCATATGTCACAGATCCGTATTTCATCCAGTGTAATCAAAAAGCCACCAAGTACTACCATAAATTACATATATACATATATAGAAATAACCACACTAATATAATATGATAAATCTAATAGTAGACTTAATACACCCAATACTAATTACCAGAAGACGCTCTATTCACATAATTTTAGATCAATCATTCTCGTCTTGCCCAAGACTGTCCCATTTATCCTCTCTTTTCACTCCAATAAACGTATCATCTTTAAGATTCCTATTGATAGCCATAACATTTTGGAGTAAAATTTTATTAGCTTAAATATTAAATCGCATGCGTTGCACTTATTTTATACTCTTTCTCTACACATGACTTCTTGCACACTTCTATCACTGTCCACAGGTTCCTCCCACTCCTCGTGTTAACATTATCATCTCCTGTTCTTATTGATATCTATCTATCTCAATTTAAATCAGGTTGGCACTTATTATTTATTATTGACTTATTTAAAATTACCACAAATTCAATGACTAATAAGATCTAATTAGTTAATCATATTGTAATTTATCTATTTATGTTTATATAAATTATACATATATTTTATATTATATATTTATTATATTAATATTATTAGATATATATAATCTTAATATTAATATTATATGTATTATATATATATAATTGATTAAAAGTATATATATAGTATATAAAGTATATATAATATATAATATTATTATATATATATTATTAATTATCAATCATTATAATATATATATATTACTAATATTCATATAATATTAATATATATATATAATATATAAACAATATTATATATTATAATAATTATATAGTTATATTAATATATATTATATAATAATAGAATACATTCGATTAATTATATATATTCATATACCTTGTTTGTATATAGTAATTAAAATATAAAAATATATATTATATATAATATATATAATATATATTATATATATATAATTATAATAATATATATATACTTTCATGTATATATATATGAATTAATATTTTTGAACTCTTGTTGCGTACCCATTGAACCCATTTAAAATTTTAAGCAAACAACTGGCAAGCTTTTTGTTAATGAATGAATATTATTATTATACTGAACATTGTAACTGATATTACTTGAAAAGAGAAAAGCTGACTTATAATGTTTAAGTAAAAAAATTTTGCACACCAATCTGTGTAATTTCGAAATCGATTTGCTATCTATTTTTGTTTTTATTTTATTTTATTTTTTTATTTTTTTTATTTTTAATTTTATTTTTTGGGGGGTGTTTTTCAGGGCCAGATAATATATTATATTATTTTTTTTAGGTATTATAGTTCTAGTTTATTAGTTTGTATGATGTTTCTATTTCTATTGTAAATCTTTTATAGATTAGACATGTCATTTTGATAATTATAATATA
This sequence comes from Trachelipus rathkii, assembly GCA_015478945.1. Lineage (NCBI taxonomy): Eukaryota > Metazoa > Arthropoda > Malacostraca > Isopoda > Trachelipodidae > Trachelipus > Trachelipus rathkii. The sequence goes on along the minus strand of JABUQX010016770.1, from coordinate 13,216 downwards.
ATATATCATTTAACATAATTATATAATTTAATAATATACTAAAGTTTATCTAATAAATTTAATATTATATATATATATATTTTAATATAGTATATAATTGAATACTTATATATATATATATATATATATATAATATTATAAATATATATATATATTATATATTATATTATATATATTATAATATAGATTAATTATATATATTATATATATTATGGGTATATATTTAATTTATTTATATTATATATATATTTTATATTAATACATATATATATAATATATGTATATATATTATTATATATATATTAATATAATAATTTAATATAATTATATATATATGATATTATTTATATATAATATATATATTATAATATTATATATAATAATATATAATATATACTGTATATATTTAGTATATATATAATATATATATTATATTATATATATATGTAGTTGGTGTTATATGTGTGTTATTGTGTGTGTGTGTGTGTGTGTGTGGTGTGTGTGGGTGTGGCCTCCCGAAAAAATCATGCATGTAACTAAAAAACTATAACAGCACAGGGAAAATAAAATAACATTTTTGATTTTCAGCAAGCAATTTCATCGAAAAAGAAATAAACATAAAAAATAGATATTTTATTTTCTAGATATTTATTATAATAACACCTTATAATATTAGTTTATATAATAATTATTCGTAGGTCTATGCAAGCTATTATACGTTAATCGCTTCTCTCACACCTATCCATTCTCTGATATAAGTAAAATACAGAGAGCAGGAGTTAAATAAATTATTAAGTATTTTTATTAGATTTTAAGTTCGATAAAAATGTTAATTTTAATTCTACCTTTAATTCCTACTTTATTGTTTTCGTCAGCTCAGGCTAGTGTTAACGAATGCTTAGTCAAATGAGATAATTTACTTCCATCTAAAGCGGGATATAATTCTAAACAATTAAACAACTCCGACAGTCGCTGGAGAAACTCAGTAACAATGACCGGGAGCTTTATTAGAAATTTTCCCTTTCTCTTTATCATGTTACAAGTTTCGTCATTCAGCTTTGATTCGTTGTAGGGATAACATTCGGTAGATTAAGCATAAGCGTACTTGTACTTCAAGAAGATGACGTCATGTCTATGTATCTCTATCAACAATAACTTGCTAAATGATCTTTAATATCTTCAGTAATTTTCTAATTTCTACTCTTGTGTTGAGGAAGCTCTGATTTAATCGTGTCTTAAATCTCGCATCTCTGCTCACCAGATAAATTTACTTCAGGTTTTAATTTTTCTGAAGTACTTCTTTATTGTATACCACACCTTGAATAGAAAACCTCTTGGAATGTATTAATTGTCAAATATCAAACCACAAAACGCAAAAACGGCACAAAATTGACAGTGTAGACGTGCATATGTGTGTGTGTGTGTTTGTGTGTGAGTGAGAGAGAGAGATAGAGATAGATAGATAGATAGATAGATAGATAGATAGATAGATAGATAGATAGATAGATAGATAGATAGATAGATAGAGATAGTCTTTATTTAGTCTTTAGTTCTTTATTTCGTTAACTAAGTATATTAAAAAATATATTGCAATAAAATAAAATATATTACATAATATAAAACTCTATTATATAATTAAACATTGTTAACACAAGTGTTTCCCCCAGGTTATCTTAAGGGATCCTCTTTATTTTGCACAAATTTTATTCTCGCTTTGAGGGCATCCAAATCATTATCAAATAAATTAATAACTCCACATTTAGTTACAAATGTTTTTTTACAATATTCTTAATCAAAATACCCCTTTTCAAAATTACATTTTTATATACAAAGTTACATGGTTTACTAAATAATCTAAATACAGTGCAGAATTTCAAATAGCTTAAATAAATGATCAAACATGATCTATTCCAATGAATTACAATTTAAATGATTACTACTTCTACTAAAAATTCCACAAACTTTTTAATAACACTGTGAAAACTAACTTCACACTGTCTGTAAACCTGACTAATATTTATTTATGGTCCATAAATTAGCTCCATGTTAGATTGGCATACAAGAATTTCAACAAGAAGAGAACAATATCCGATCTTACTGAACCAAATCTTTATTAAAATAACAATAAATATTTCTAGAAATTTATCCATAGCTCATCTATCTTCCGATTTTCTTGTAGATTTTTGTTTAAAATACAACCAAGATACTTAGTTTCCATAGAACAATTTAGAAAACCTTGAGAAATTCTTATTTTAACTAATTCATCCTTATTTTGCTGTACTTTTATTTACATTTAATCTCAAGCATAATCTCTTAATTACATTTTCTGTTAATATATAAGAGTATTTTGTGGTCCTTCTATTGAGAGAGCCAACAAAACCAGATGATCTGCGTACATATCATCATTAGACATGCTCATACCAAATAGAAATTATTTTACTATTTACATATTCTTTTAAAAATCACCTATATAAATACAAAAAAGTGGAGGTGACAGAATTTCTCCTTGTTTAACACCACTTTTTATCTTCCATTTATTGATACATTATTTTTAAACAAGAACAAACTGATTTTTGTAAATGTACCTAAAATATTGTGCATTATATAAAGAATTCTAGAAATTATCCAATTTCTTAAGTAAAATATGATGTTTACTCCTGTCAAGTGCCTTCGAAAGGTCTAACAATGCCGCATACATGGCTGAATCTCCCAAGATGTATTCTGAAATAGTGTCCTTCAAAACAAAGATAGATAGATAGATAGATAGATAGATAGATAGATAGATAGATAGATAGATAGATAGATAGATAGATAGATAGATAGATAGAAGATAGATAGATAGAGAGAGAGAGAGAAAGAGAGAGATAGAGAGAGAGAGAGAGAGAGAGAGAGAGAGAGAGGAGAGAGAGAGAGAGAGAGAGAGAGAGAGAGAGAGAGAGCGCTTTGTTTGTTAATATGTGTATAGCTAATTTCAACTATAGGAAAAAGAAGTTTGAGAAACGGGTAATGAGAACATATCGCGAGATCGAAAACTCATCTCGCGTCTCATTAAAAAAGTTTTCGGAGAATCTCCTCTCCTTACATCGGTCTTAAAATAAATGTTAGATAAATCCATAAATAAATTGCGAGAATAATTTATAAATACGAAGACGAATTCTGGTGATTATCTTCGAGAGCATGATGATTAAAAATGGCGCCATAAACAACAATGTTTTT
>JABUQX010016769.1:0-12512 GCA_015478945.1 Trachelipus rathkii | reverse complement strand
GTCAAAAACTAGTCACGTATTCTATGCTATTATTCAAATTTTCCTGTCTCCCGTTCTCCCTTCCAGCGGGACCAAGTAATTTATCCACGTTCTACTCCTTTTTCTTCCATCACCTCTAAAAGATGTTTGTATGTACCAGTCGCTCCCCCCTATCAAACCGAGGACTTCCGACATCTTTTTCTAATAGTATTTATTAAAACTACACCCCTGTAGCAGCAACCCACCATTAAAAACTTGCCGGTCTATTGCTGGTTTTCCCTTGGTCTTTTGTCAAACTCAAATTGACAGTAATCTCCGCTATATTTACTCGAGGTTCGTTCAATTTGAAAGAACAAAAATCGCCACCAGGTCACCACTGTGTTTTATCTATCTTTTCTTGTTAACCTAATTTCCGAGAAGCAAGATATTCCGATGACTACGTTGTCTTCTAAATCAGCCATTAATATCGGCGTACACGCGGCCTCCTGAACATCCACGCAGGCTTTCTGACGTTGAAACGTCTTTCAGGCCCCACCTTGAGACCGCGGGGCCCGATAGCGATGGGAAACTTTCGGCCGAATGACGGCCACGAGTGACTCTCCTAAAAGTACCTCAATCCTCGCTAGGAGCCGTCGTTGTTACCAGGTACACACCTGTCTATGCTGAGCATGAACTAACGCCTAAGTCTCTTATTAGTGGCACCAAAAGACTACGCTTACAATCCTATGATTTGTCTCTTCTCTACCTGCTAATATATAATCTTTTGGTCTGGAACTTAAACTGAAAAGAAGAATAGTGGTTTCAGAACTGAGACAAGAACAAAAATGTATTTGGTACATGCCTACGATCTTTTATCACTAAACTTCCCAATCATGAATTAAATATGTCTACAGCTGACTGCTCTTGAACGATATATAACGACAGTGAATTAATATCATCGATGCAATGCGCGCTTCCGCTGAAAATTTCAAGAGTAAGATAATGTTTACGATTATCTGATGACAAAATTCAAATCTTTACTGAAAAACTATAGCTAGACAAACTTGGCATTTTCTCCTGCTCGTCGGAAATAAGTGTTCTGTTGGTCCACTCTCTCTGCCTTCCTTTCCACAAAAGCTCAACTGATTTGGCTTCATCCGCTCAGGCGCTCGAACCTTGTAGATCGCGCGTCCAGCTCGCATCGTTGTAGAAAGACTTTGCCTGCTGCCTTTCAAAGCAGAGGCACTTTGGGATCTTGAAAATACTTTGCTACGGTCTATTCTCTATAATAATAATGGCACAAAGAGATAAGAAGATAATATTAGCCGGCATATATATATACACTAATTCATCTCACCCTTATCTATGCTCGGTACCGATAAGCCGTATTGTCCTACACCTAAGATGGACATTTGCATGGAAAAAGCGAAGTTATTAGGGGCCCATTACGCCGGCCTCGCCTGCTATACTACCTTGGGTCCTTTACTCATCTTGGCCTATGCCTTCACTCTCGGTTTATATTACCACACCTGTCCCTGCCCCTCTTTCCCTGCTGGGTTTGTTTACCGCCAGCTCTAGCTTGCTATTTACGGATCGATTCGCCCGTGGGTTAACATGTAACACTTGAGATCACAGGTTTCCTATAGCTACCTTACCTCAGCATGGCATCTAGGGGGATTTTACGATACGCCGTTAGATTGGATGCCTGCCCGCAACGCTGGCGGCAGGAAAATGCTTAGCTATAAAGTGCTTTGATGGTTTCGGAGCCGTTGGACATAGAAAACATGCATTTCCGGAGAATCACGTCCTGTGTTCCGGCTAATTCTTTCTTCGACCCTAAACCTGGCAAAACTATTATGAGATGTGTTTTAACCGCCACTTTACACTTTCGCAGGTGTTTAAATGAGCTCACGTTGACCGGCCTTTTCTTCTTAAATTTTTCAACTTGCAAGAAATATGTATCTGTAGCAACCTACGAGGATCCCTTTCTTAGTCTACATTCAAAGCATGATTATTCTCTACTCTGGGTTGCCTGTAATTCTAACAGGCTTAACGCAAACATCTATTTTTACACACAACATGAAGAAACAAACAATTTAGTCCTGAATCCGCTGTAAATAGCCTTTAAAATAAAAAATCGCATCTCGGTTGTCCTATATGGATTCTGTATAGGGATATACGTCGCCATTATATTCCAGACGAGAATTATTCGGTATGTCGATTTTCCGACCCAAACACAACCGATTGGACACATGATCAGCCCTAATCTATATATACTACTACCTACGTAATTTTATTATACTATCAGTTATTATATATAGGTATATATATTACTCATATATATACTAATATACTCACTATATATCGACTTATAGTTATATATATGAGGTATAATATATACGTAGTATATATATATATACCTACATTATACATTATATATTTTATGCTAAGGGTCTCAAAGTTCGAACAAAATGACGCAGTCGCACCATTCTGTTCTTTTTTAATCATTACAGTTGGCTTGAAATGACACTCGAGAAAGTGATTTTTTAATCAAACCCACTCATACCATTGTTACCATCTTATTTTTGTTTTTATTTAATACTATTAAAAATATGCTTGGGTAGGACTAAAATGAAAAAACTGAATTATATAATATATATAATATAATTATATCTATATATATTATTAGATATATATATATATACTATTATGAATATATGTTTGTATGTAGTAACTATATTAGCTTATTGATCTTCCTGATATATATATAGTATATATTAGATATATAGAGTATAATTATATATATATTATATACGTACTTATATAATAATTTCTTGCAGGTTACTATTGAAGGTGTCGAAAGAGTTTTTTTGGTTTTTTTTTTATCTCTTCGTTTTCTATTAATTTATATTTTTAATAACTTTAGTATATTTACAAAATTTGATTAAATATCAACTTTATTATGTTTTTAAAGGTGTTTTTATATAAGAAAATAGTACGCAAATAAGTTGAATAACGGAAATTTAGAACTTTTACGTAGAGATTAGAATATAAATCAACTTCAAAAAACCAGCTAAATCGTATAAATTTAGTTAATTTTATTGTTTATTCTAGCATTTTATTTATTTATTGATTTTTGAGCGCATATTATACCTTCATCTCAGAGTTTTTGGAGGTATTTAATTATGTATGTGTCAAAGTTAACAGCATAATTTTTTGCAAGCCACTTTCTGATGGTTCTCCGGTCGTAGTGGAATTTGGTGAGATGGCCTCCTATTATAAACATTTTGAAAAGCAAACACGAAAATGATTTTTTCTTTCATAAATGTTACAGTAAAAATATGAGAAATATAACATAGTATCCCCTGAAATCTGATTTAATAATATCGTACTGACAATATATTAATACTATATATATATATATATAAGTATATATATATAAGAATAGATATTATATTAAATAATATATAAAGCTTAAATATATATATATATATAATATATTATTTTTGTGCTTGACATCGCATCGCTGCATCCTCGTGTCTGCGTGGAATTCAGAACATCGCATCGGTCGGATGCAAAAAATAATGACATCCCGACACAGTTCAATTCCGTCTATTTTACACGCGATGTTAGAATTAATCGCCGAGAGGCTACCGCGGATGGTCCAATGAATAGCTTCAATTTTGAAAATTAAGTTAGAGCCACTGACAAATTTCGAGTCTTTTAGTATTAATTATAGTTAATAATAAAGTAATGTTACACATGTATATAGTAATTTTAGATTAAAATTTACTAATTTATATCAATAACATTCGATATAGCTTACGATTATACAACTTAAACTAATTTTATGCTCTAATATGTAGACTTTATAGTTATATATAGGATAATTTTTATTATATATAATTATTAGTATGGAATATTAATATAATATATTAATTTATATATATAGTATAGTACGGTATTTAATAACTATTGCATCAGCGATTATATCCATTTTAGAGCGTATTTAGTACATAGGAAAGCTAGTGTAGTGATATAACTAATTGATAATATTTGCATTATATTATTTGTTATAAATGCCATTTTTTTTTAAACTATATAACTCATTTATTATTATTGTATATATATCATATATAATCACAAACACCCATCATGATATAGCAGTGTTACAGCACACACGATCAACAGTATATACTATATATATATATTAAGTATATATAATATATAATATATATAGATTATATAATATATATTTAATTATATAATTATAGTATTAATAAATATTATTATATATATATATATATATTAATAATTATTATATCATAAATATAATATATAGTAATATTATATAGTATATATTAGATATATAATAGTATATATATAACATTATATATATATTAAATACATATTTAAAATAATATAATTCTATATATTATATATATATATATATAATATAATATTATATATAATATTATATATATTATATTAATTATATTAATATATATTATATATATACTATATATATATAATATAATTATTAAATATATTATTATATTTATCTATATTTATAATATACTATATATACTTATTATATATATAATTTAGATTATATATATATATTATAGTAATAGTTAATTATGTTATAGTACATATAGTATATAATATATATTATAATAAATATAGTATATATAATATATATTGTAATATATATATTAACTATGTAAGATTATCATCATAGTATGTATATTATAAACTATTTTTTCTTGTATATTACTCCTTATCCATATAATGTAGTATATATATATAGTATATATATATAATTATATATATAGATATATATATTATTACTAATAGATATTATAGATATATATTAATAATTATTTAATAGACGAGAGAGAGAGAGAGAGAAGAGAGAACGCAGAGAGAGAGGAGCAAGGGCGGGCGGGGTGTAACACATGTTGATTAGTGTTTTGTGTACTCAATTAAATTGATTCCTCTTACAGTATTATTTATAGTACTAAATCTATTGTAAAGCATCTTAGTTGTATAGAAATTTGTTAGTTTGAAATTTCATCTTCCTCTATGAAGTCTCTTTCTTCCTTGAAGATTTGCTTGTTTAAGCTCAAGAAAAATATAACAATGCAATACTTTGTTTATGGTCTGACACCGAATGTGAATCTTTGAAAATCTTATGAAAATCGCTGACTAAGATAGCAGATCTATGCGTTTCACAAATTCATTTGAGATATCAGTTTCGATTGATTATCAGTGATAAGTCTTTATATTTACGATTTTCATTATGCAAAACTTTTCGAATAGTTCAGTTGCTATTCCGTGTGAATGTAAAGTGCAAATATATATATATATATAAATATAATTTATATATAATTATATATATATATATATTATATATATTATATATAAGTATATAGATATATACCGGTATATATAATCATTATATAAGGTTAATATATATATAATAATTATAATATATAGCTAGTATATGATATATAATTTGTGTCTATAAAAACGAACAGGTTGATAATCGTACTAGATTTTAATGTAGATTATCGCGCTGACTTAAATATTAATATTAGCGTCGAATTCATCTCAAAAATAGGTAAAAATGGATCTCGATAGGGTAGTGAATCTCCCTATAAAAGACAAGAAAATTTTAGCCATGTAATTTTCGAGTCTTCTGCATTTTTTGACTTTTTTATTTTGAAATTAAAACTTAAATAAAAAGTTCAATTCAAACAAAAAGTTAATTTTTGTGGTCTTTTTGGTAATATATTGTTGTATGTTTTAATACAGCAATTTCTGAACCCAAGTCAACACTGCTCCATAATTACTCAAATCTCAAGAGTAATGTGCTTCATGCTTAAAGGTTAATTGGAGATACTTTTCTATTTTACTCGTTGTTTTTTCCTTAGGTTCTGCCTTCTGTAAACTTCATAATCCTATGTCGAGATAATTTGATCGATTAAAAATTAATGACACGCTCTGATTGCCGATCGCCATGGATCTACAATATTCGATTTAGAAGTAATCCTAAACCACATTGGATGTACATGTCATTTCGCAATTCATCAAGAGTTGACCCAAGCATATCCTCACACGTGCAAGTCTGTAAATTTTATTAAACTTCGAGTGTGACTCAAATTACTGCCATGACCTTGAGTTGTATTAGACAATTCATTATAGTCAACGTATCACAAAAATTTCTTAATTTTCTAATAAGTCCCATCGGACAATTTTATATTCACATTCCCATGTGTCTGGATGAGAATGTAAAAACGAATGCAAATAATTTATTTTTAAAATTTGCGAATACGAATAATTTATTTTTAATATTTACAAATGCGAACTTTAATGCAAATAATATATTTCAATATTAGTGAATGCGGTAAAGTTTTAACGGAATCTATGGCTGGTAATTTGAGTTGTCGGTAATAGAAGCGATGCAAGCGGGCAGGTTGTAGCAACTACATGAGTTGGTAGGTGGAGTTCTTCTGGAAAGGAGTTATGTCGGTGGGTTAACATGCAAGGGCGGGAGGCTGCTGTAATTGTAGCATAGGTTTGCCGTGTAGGATATTTTTCTTTAAGCTGGTGTATAGCATCTCTCCTACTCAATTTTGGCACGATACAAAACTTCAATATTTTCTATTTAAAAAGGTAGGACAGACACTTTAAGGTAGAAGGGCTGTGAGGTTCCCCACAGTTTTTTCAGTATGGAGTATTTTCTGAGGGAATGTGAAATTCTTCTCCGCAAATAGCGCAGATTTCACCGTATTTTTCCTGAGATGCCCGAACCGCTGGCATTTAAAACAACGTCTGGGTCAGGGATAAATGGACGAACACTGTACTTTTAAACCCTATTTTTACCTTTATAGGTGGAGAAGGGGTGTTAAAGGTCAGCAGCAAATCGAGGATTTGAGGCATCATGCTAGTCTAGACGTGGGAGAAACCTGTGTACATTTGTAATAGGAAATCTTTCTGTTGGAGATGGCTTTGAATGAAAGCAATGTCTTCGCTTTTTTACACGGGAACGAAAATAGTGCCTTTGAATGTTTTTCTTATTTCGTCAAAAGTGACAATAAGAGGGATATCTCCAAGAGACGTTAAGAATGACAAGATGAAACTTTGATTCCGGGTAGTAGCTTGAAACGAGAAAGGATCTGTTTATCATTAATTTAACGGGAGGGTCTTCAACTCATAAGCTTTTCAAGTGCATCCCATGAATAATAGTTCTATGATCGGTAAGAGGTTTGGAGGTGGTGGATCCAATAAGTAATACATCGGGAATGATGTGTTAGCTGGCATTTCTGGAGGGGGAGCAGCATATGGAGTAAATAAATGAAAACGACTAGAATGGGGGCACATTTTCTGAATTGCTCCAACCGCTTGTGCACCTGGGATGTTGGGGGAATAATAGACGACGAATCGCTGAGGTTATGCAGAGGCCTTTCAGTGTAGTCGAGGAATAAGGCGAACACCTGATGGTCTAAAAGTAGGAGGGACCGAATGGGGTCAGGCTGGGAATCCGACATATGTAATAATGCACGCCTTGGTTTAATAACGTTTTTTTTTTTGTGAAGAGCCAGTTTCATAAAAAATTAGAACCATAGACTTCACTCCATAAGATAAAGCACTATAACAATAAAACATAAAAGTAAATAACAGGATGATCTGGAAAGGTGCATATTTCATAATGAAAGGTAATCCATCTCCCCACAACAGGTCACAGGACAGAGACTCGCACAACCTCACGAACCCCACTCAGCAGGATAGACTGTGAATGTGGCCTCGAAAAAGCCTCCCGGAACTCCACGCCCGTTATAACCCTCCGTTAACCGCACGGAACCCAACTTCACATTAGAGCCATAGATTATACACCAAAGTGCAGGACAGCTTCCTCCGAGGTTAACTCGAGGGTTCGGGTCCCCTACAATTGGCGTCCCAGTCCTAAGCGAACAAAACGACCAGTTTAAAGCCTGTACCCTCATCCATGGGAAGAAGTGCGAGGTGGACTGAAGGCCCATGTGGAAAAGAGCCACCAGAGGGCCCCATGGGGCTGTAACGGGAAAAAAAAGGGAGGATATCCTCTTTTTCAAGAGGGAAAGTACGTAAAAAGCACTTAAAGGGACTGAGGGTGGGAATTTAAAAAAAAAAAGAGAAACTGTGATAATTGAGGATATTGGCAGCATGAAAAATGAAGGGATTCCAGGTTATTCACCGAGCTTAACACCGCAACAAGAATCAATACTCCCTCGCAGGGATATGTATAGTAGTACAGGAACCAGTTGGCCGAACCATAGCAACGAATTTCGTAAAGGAATGGAACTTGGAGCGTCCGAGCAATGGTGTTTATCCCCCTTAGGGAGGATATGTTTAAATCCGTTATTTTTTTTCTTTTTAAGACTCCTATTCTTCAAATTATTAATTTTCCTGGACGGAAACGTTTTCGTTTTAAGACCATTTTCTATGTCTCGAAACGATTGAAAAAGAAAATCATTTTTTAAAGGTGTTATTTAAAACAATTTACAAAGCTAATATCGAAATCGCCGCACCAGTTTTTTAGGGTATGGGGGTGGGTATTCGTACTTTTGGAGGGGGGGGGGTGAGGCGCGAATTAAAAATTTTCCATAAAATACTTATCTTTTATTCCCCCCCCCCTTGAAATGAATAAATCAAAAAATAAAACCAAATATTTTCGGAAAATTTTATTGAAATAATTTATTTTGAAAGTAAATTCAGGAAATATTTTCCAACATTTGAAAATTTACTAAACAAAGCACCGACTGATGATTTAAATCAAATGAGTCAATGACATAATATTTACAAAGCCAAATTTTATTTTTTTAAATGTTGAGGCGAATTCACTCTGTATTAATGAAAAAAATCGATTTAGTTGAAAAAGTCTTTAAACGATGCCTGTATCTCAATACTCATTTGGTTTGATCAAATAATAACAGCAGTATGATGTTTAGGAGTATTATTATTATTAAAAAAGGTTAAAGGTAAAAAAGAAGCGTGGTTGAATGTACTAAAGCAAATGATGAAAGATTCAAAAGAAGATCGCTTGGAAATTATCATAGAGGAGGACAAAAGAAATTACTAAAAGGTGATATACGTACGGAGAAAACAAGGTAAATGCAACAGTTATGAAGAGGATACCTGACTCTTGACAGGGTATAGAAGCTCGACAGGAAGGAAGTGCACAACGTTAGAATGAGAATGGAATCTCTTAGAATAATGAATAGGGATGGGTGCTTTGTAACTGATGAAATGGATTGTGAGGGGAGTGGAGAAAGAACACTTCGAAAATCGCACAATATTAACAGGAATGATGAGGTGTTTAGTGAATGTTTGTGGGTTTGATGTGCAAGAAGGAATAGGTTTTTTGGGATGAGGTTATTACGTTAAGGTAGGAGGTAATGGTAGTTGGAGAAAAGTCTGAAGAATGGTAATCTGCCAAGGTATTAGTGAATTACTATGAAATGATCAAGAGCGGAGGCGAGATGTGATTGATTGGATTTGAAGTTGTGTAATAAGGCGTTTATGGAGGGTATAGTTCCAGAGGATTGGAGGAGAGCCGGTAATAGTACCCCTTGAATAAGGGTGAAGGAGAAAGGGGAACTGTAGTGAATGTCTATCGACAAAAATTTTTTTCCATACTTCTCACGTAACTATCTATAGAGTTGGATTGAGTGTTAGTAGGAAGTAATGCTGGTATTTGAGTCGAAAGAGTGCGTCGGTGACTGATGGACTGATTGGTGACGAACAAGTGTGCGTTTAGGAGTCGTAGAGATGTGTGGATCAAATTGCTTACAATAAAACCAAATGATTGAGAAAATGAGGGAGAAGAAGAAAATTGTATTAGGTTTTATGGATTGGCAACAGGGTATGATAGAGGTTAATCAGAGCGTTATGCAGGTATTAGTTGAGTAGTATGGTGTTTGTGGTGGCGATTTTCTGAATGGAATCAAAAGTATGTATGACGATACGTGAAGCGTGTGTAAGAATTAAATGGTGTCAATGGTGATTGGCTTTGATTTAATAGCGAGTAAGATCAGTTGTGTTATTGTCTCCTTGAGTTATTCAATTTGTATACTGGATGGGGTTATGAAATTATATTTGAGTGGGGATGCAGAAATGGTGTTCGAATGTGGAGAATGAGTTGAGTGGGCGCGCGGGAGGGGTTGCACCTACCTATTATATGCGGATGGATTTGGTATCTGCTGTGGGCGAATCTGAAAGAGTATTAGAGGATTATAAGAGAGAATTTGGGCAGGGTGTTGTGAAAGGAGGGGCTTGAAAGTAACGTGGATAAGGAAGGTTATGGTTTGTGAGTTGAGGGGACACTCCTCAGTGTTGAGTTATGTTAGATGTGAGCAGCTAGAACAAGTGTCTGAGTTTAATTTTTAGGGTATATGTTGGATGAAAAAGGAACGGACGATGCCGAGTGTAGTAGAGAAAGTTGTGAATAGCAGGAAGGGGTGCTGTGCAATTAAATCGTTGGTGAATGCAAAGGACTAGTCTTTGAGTGTGCTAGGGTCTTACATGAGGGTATTTGTTACCTGTGTTATTGTACTGTAGTGAGACTATGGTCTGAATAAGAAGTATAGATCTAAAGTTCAATTGTGTTCAGATGGACAATCTTAGGGTGTGCTAGGTGTGAGAAGAATTGATAAATAGAGGAATGAACGTATTAGCAGAGTGGGTTGGTAGTGAAGAAACGAGGTAAATGAGGGAATAAAAAGAGTATTGAGATGTTTGTCATGTGGAAAGGATGAATGATAAGTAGGTTGGTTAAGCGGATGTATAGTGGTGAGTGTGTGGGAACCGACCGCTGGGAGACGAGAGAAAGTGGATTGAGTCGGTGAACGAAGTTCTGAAGGAGAGAAAGTGAGTTTGGTTTTGGCAGAGCGAGAATAAAGGTGCATGATAGGAGAGAATGGCGGGGTTTTGTATGGGGGCATGGTTGTGGCCCACCTGGGCCAGGGGATGTACCCTTACATTGACGATTACCATAGTGAGGTCCGTCGCGTCCCATCGTGCTCTAGGGTGGCAGTTTTCTGTCTGGTGACGACTCTCATCTAATTAACTGTACAGAGGGGGCGGTTAAGGCTGGGTCTTTCTTTTCGGACTTTCGTCATGTTCTCCTACTGCTTTTCTTTCGATGCTGTGTACAGCACCTTACCCCCAATCTTGGGGCAAAGAGGAAGGTGAAGAAAGAAAGAAAGAATTATTATTATCTTCATTTAAGTGTTTATTTTTTAACTACATTTTACTTTAATTAACTACATTTATATTTTATTTATTTTGGTAGAATAAATTTAAATTGAATAAAAATTATGAATGTAAGAGTTGGAAATAATTGCAAATGCAAAAGTTCTAAATAATTAGAACAAACATTTATAAGTCAATTCCTGTACTAATTATTTAAGTTCAAAGTTCTTTTTAAAAATGTTTTTGCAGGGTTTTTCCGTTTTTTATTGAGAACGATGAAAGTCATTCCAATATCTTCTGAGAGAAATTACTTACAACCTTTATCCGTCTCTCAGCATCCTTAGGCTACGATTACAGTGGATGAATATTGACGAATTTCATTTTATTTTATATTATATTAATGTCTCATGCATAGTTTCAAATTTTTAAAGTAGAAAACCTTCGATAGATATCGACGAATCTCGCCTCAACAGATGCCATTCAAACTAGTGATTATTCTTCACAAATCTACAAAGTAATGAAAATTTGATACTTTTTTCGGATTCCATTGAGAATGTAACCCGATACAGAATTTAAACAAAAATCAACATAACGAAAGTTCGTCCAGACATGCATCCACTGCAACCGTAGCCTTAATACTTTTTTTCTCCCTAAAAATATTTGTTATTTATGTCTTTGTTTTTAGATCTGGCTGCTCTCCTGTTACAATGCGTGTTCTTTCACTTGTGCTGCACAGCTCCTCTTCGGTTTATGCCATGTTTAAGATAAGTTCTAATTATACTTTTTCTTTTATGGTCGATAATTTGTACTAAGTAGTATATTTTTTGTTGCAGGTAATTAATAATTATAAAGTAAAGTTTTAGTTTTTAGATGTTGACCCTTCAGGTAATCTTGTATATATTGTGTCTCTTGGTGTACGAGTTTAACTGGAGCAGGTAAACTTGTTTATTCATTATTTTATGGTGTCAGATTTATACAGAGGGCCACGGGTGGTTTATGGGTTTAGAATATTGAATGTTGGCGGTTTCCGACTCTACTACAGTTTGTATTCTTTCTTCTTTTGATGTTCGTGGATTTTCTATTGGAGGTGAGTGTGGTTCTGTTTTTTTATATCTTTTTTCCTTTTATATCAACCAAGCTCAGGATCTTCGGCGTTACCACTTCTATTGTAGTAGATGTTCAAATGTTTATCTTTTAGCCTTCGAATGAGGAACCACCGCTTTCTGCTAATCATACATGTCATACATAAATTCTTTTCGACCTCTCCTATCTATTTTCCATTTCATTTACTAATCATGATCTGTCTTTTAGTCCATAAC
>JABUQX010016768.1:45000-48925 GCA_015478945.1 Trachelipus rathkii | reverse complement strand
AGAGATGAATAAGATTAACAAACGGGCCGCCGATCAGTCCCACACATTTCTTTTAAACACCCACGAGTTAGAGGCTGAGCTAGAGAGAACCATATTGGCTTGACGGTGGGAACGTTCAACAATGCCGGCACTTCGCTGAACTTTTGGGATTGAAAGAAGTCGTGTGAATCTTCTCTGAACCAAGAAGATTCCTCAAATCTCTCCATAAGAAGGATTCAAAAGTTACCTTGGGTCGTTGTGACAGAAAGCCCGGACACCAAGCGCGAATCCAATGAAGCCAGAAGCTTAGCTTGATTCGCGTTGGCAACAGAGAGAGGATAGCTCGGTCCACTCGTGTGAACCGATCTATTCACGTAAGAATGTATTTCTTACCGCGGGAGGAGGCAGAGTCTAACAATGTCCGTGTTGGACACGTTCCACGAAGCGAGCCCAGGGGTAAGAAGGTTTGCTAGAGGGACTTGGTGTGATCGGTGGAACCTTTTAGAACGCCTGGCAAGGGAAGACAGTGCGCACCAAGTTGCTACGGTGTCGGGCATTTAGAATCAGCCACATCACCAATCGGGCCAGCACCAGTTTGCGTGAACTCAATGCCCAGGGTGGGGAGCGGTTGAGATTGAGGAGACAGCCTTACGGAACGATGCAGGTACGAAAGGACGAGGAGGACCCTGAGAGACATCACAGAAGTTTCTTCTCTATCCCAGGAAGTTGGAGCCACCCCAGCTTGAAGAGAAATCTTGTGGAAGTGCAGATCTCACGTAAGTCTGGCAACGGCCTTTGCCCTAGCTTTCGCAGTCCGTATGTCGGGTAAAGACTTGAAATCGCGCGTCGATTTCAATGCGGGAGAGAACGTCAGCAGTGAAGTTGTCGACACCTGAAATGTCTGACATCAGTGGTGAACTGTGAGACATACTCAGGGTGACGAGCTTCTCGAGGAGAGTGCCGTTTGTTTCTGGAGACCATAGCGAAGGTAAGTGTTTTGTGATCAGTGAGTATGTGAAACTCACGCACCTCAGAAAGTAGCGAAATGACGACGGCGGAGATACATCGCAAGTATCCTCCCAAAAAAGCACTGGTAGCGAAGTTCCTCAGGAGGTTGGCAACTTGCGAGGAAAAAAGGCGCGAGGAAGACCCACCCCTCCGTTCAGGTGCTGCTGGAGGACACCTCGACAGCCAAAATCGGAAGGCATCCTACCCTGAACTCTGGTCGAGCTGCAGTCTAGGGTGGACTAAGTGGGCAGAAGCGAGTGCTTCTTCTTTGAAGCTTCAAAAGCAAGCCGTAGCTTTCGTCAGACCAGTCCCACTTTGTAGAACCTGCCTCGGTGCTTGGGCGGATGAGAGCTTTGTGGAGGGGTCGAAGAATATCAGCGCGCCGATTTGAGAAAACGATGATAGAAGTTAACATGCCGAGGTACTTACGAAGTTGCTTAGACAGGCCTAGGCTAGGGAAGGTGCGAATGGCCTCGACGCCGCGCTCTGCAAGAGGGCAAATGCCATCCCGCTGAAACAGTGTGGTCCTAGAAAGGTAAAGAAGGGACAAGAAAAACAACTTTTGCCTGGGTGAGAACGCCATGCCACATTCGTCCAACATGTCAAAACTGCACGATGTTTTTGCCTCATGCTCGCAGGAGAAGAGGGAAGCTATGAGGAGGTCATCCAGAATAAGCAAATGCCGAAAGGGGAACTCTAAGACGTCATCGATGAAGGCGTTGAAAAGTCCTGACTGCACCCTCAAAACCAATAGCACGTGTTTGTACTCCAAGACCAAAGGGTGATTGATGGCCGTCTTCCGTATGCTCCTCTAGTGCGAACTGGGATCGGTGGTTAAGCCTGACAAGATCCAATTTACTAAATGGATTTACCAGCCATTAAGAGGTGAAAGACTGGGATCGTGCCGGGACCGGGTAGCGGTTCCTGGTATCGTACAGCGTTCAGAGCCCTTAAAATCTCCCCACAGGCCTCCAATCAAGAAGCCGCGGCTTTAGGGACCATATGGAGGGGGGAGGACCATGAACTTTTGGAAAGGCGGAACGATACCAAGTTCGAGCATGTGCTAAATCCGCCTTTGCTGCCTTGAGCTTGTCAGGAAGCAGACGCCGAGCACGAGCGAAAGTGGGAGAGCCAGTAGTCTCTATATGATGGCGCACAGAGTAACAGGAAAGGAAGAAGAACAGGGGTTCAAAAACAGCGCCGAAAAATCCTTCTGCAGGATGGTGAATAAGGGGGAGGTACCAGAAGAAGGAGCCACCGCAGAGATGCCTTTAAGAGCAGAAAGAACCTACGGTACCCTGCAGAAGACGAGACGTACAACGTCACACAATCTCCCTGTTTCTTAGTAGATCGACCATAAGTCCCGAAATGAACAGAATATCTAGCTCCCAAATGGGTTGGGTACGTCAGCGACCAAACCCCAGGGGAATTGACGGCGCGGAGAGAGAAGGTCTAAGGTGCACAGGCGCTCCGACTCATAGACGGGATAGTACACCATTTTGCAGCGTAAGAGCCCGGTCAGGAGAGGAACAGCGGACCTTTTGGTAGTATTCTAGAAGAAAGCGAAACGACGCACCGGTTGTCCATCAGGAAGAACAGGTTGTCGACCTGTCGAAAAAGACGCAGGAATTCTGAGACGAAGAAGGCGGAGAGAAGAAAACGGCCAGGATGGCAGCTTGGACCCACCGCCTTTTATAATCCGCTGGCTAGGTGAGTTTCCGAAAAGTGCAGGGTTTTGGTTCACTAGCGCTTTTCCAACCAAAACCGGTGGTGGTAAACAATCCATTTTGGATCATTGCTGAGGGCTGGCGTGGAGAGCGGTCAAGAAAAGCGACGACACCGAAGAGGACGGGTTTTGCTGGAACGAGAGTCCTTTAACCGTAGCCATGGCGAGATGGACATCAAGCATCCGCTTTTCATGTCTGCCATGTCATGTTCCAAAGTCGAAAGACGGTCTCTAATATCTCGAAAAGCCGGGAGAACAGGGGTCCCGTGAGAGGCGCTGGAGATGGACCAGGGGTACGAGGGATTGGGCGGGTACACCGGATAAGAAGAAGTAGCGGAAGAGGAAACCGGAGAGACCACAGAGGGGGTGAAGAGAAGGTTAAATAGGGGAAGGGACGAAGAAACGGAAGAGGCATGAAAGCGGAGGAAAAAGTAAGTGGCCTGAGCTTGCAGGAGAGAGGTAAACAGACCACAGAGCAGCGATGGCAGAAAGCAGCGGGAGCATTAGAGTTGGAAGAAGCGTATAGACCATCGTGCTCTCTCTGCAACCCTCATGAAGAAGTAAGTTTTGGATCATGAATGCGAGGAAATCTGTAACATCTCTGGGTAAGTTTTTCTGAATAAAGAGAGTGCGGACAAAACCTGACTCCTGTGTAGTAGGGGAGTTCCCACTACAAGCAAAGAAGGAGCAATCTTTGCACCAAGGAGATCAGAAGGCTTTTCTGATCTCCTGTGAGGGTGGCCACTAGGAGTTTTTTTCGTACTTGCTTCCCCTGAAGAAGGGAACTAGGCGGGAAGAATCAAGAAGGGTAGAAGATCTGAGTAAGGGGTAGAAGAAGCGGACAGTGTAGGGATGGAATCCCTATGCGGAGGGATACATCCTCAGGCAGGAAGGACAAAACGGTACTGTACTTGGTCGCCTCATCACTGATAGTACGAAGGATGCCATCTACTAAGTGAAAACATTTTCAGGATGGTGAGGGTAGAAAGGAGGAAGACGAAGTGGTGAGGAGGCTGGGGATGAGTGTCGTCGTTTTGTTCCCTCCACCAGTGACCGAGGCTGGAGATGAAGAGAAAAGAAAAGATAATGACGAAGAGAGAAAGGTAAAGAATTAGGGAGAGGGAATGAAGGAGGAAGAGGCCAAACCAACAGCACAATCTAGAAAAAGTAAATAATGCAAAGGTGACAGCGGCGGAAAATAAAGGTTCTTGT
>JABUQX010016768.1:25000-40000 GCA_015478945.1 Trachelipus rathkii | reverse complement strand
GAAATATTGTCATTATTGTTTCATACTTTCGAAATTTGATTGAGTTTTTTTCATCTTTATCAACGTTGAAAGTTTAATATTATACTACATCTTGTTCGGATAACGTGGTTACAATATGTTCGGAAATTCAGAAATAACTTTCGCAATAAAAAATATTATAATTTCAAATATTAAAGCGACTTCTGTATAAAAATAAACTTAGTAAATTTTCAGTAAAAATATATTAAAATAAATTTCAATTAAATTTAATACACGACAAAACTTTTTCGTCCCCAAAAATCATCATAAATAAAAACTCGGTCCTTTTTATGGGCATTCGGTCTATATAGCAGTAGATTACAGAGTCATTAATTATTCTTCATTCCCTTGTATATATATAGTAATTCCTCTGGTCCACACGAGACCCACCGGGTATATATATATATATATATATATATATATTATATATATATATATATATATATATAATATATAATATATATATATATATATTTAATATATATATAATTTATAATATACCAAATTTTATATTCACTATTCATTGGCTACCTTCAGACCAATCGAGCGAAAGTGGTAACGCGTCTGAGATTTTTCTGAAGTTAGGAATAAATGTGGAATAAATTTGTGATCTGGTCTTCATTAGCCCAGCTACATTACATTTGCTACTATTGTCAGCCAACTAAATTATGAATTTCGAAGTTAATATGACACACTACTCTGTTGGGGATCGGTATTCCAGTATAATCGTACAACAGTCAGCGGAGCACTTACGAATGTATAATCGTGTGTCTTAGCACAGCTATTTAATTGTAACATCCGATAACACTATGCCTAATAATATGTATACAACCCAGGAACTGACGGATATGGTTGAGACGTTTATTCTTGAAGACAAGAATGCCCACAAAGCTACGAGGTTGTATAGACGGAGGATATCCAGATCGTTTTGGAACCGCATTCACTATAATGTAAGATTGTTACCACAGGTTTTCAAGAATTAAGGTTCGACCAACTTCACCATCTCGCACCCAAGTGAACCCCCACCCGTTACCCTTGACCATGGAGTTGGACGTCTATTGTATACCACGGAACACCAAACAACCTACTTACGAGACAGGAACGGTACGGTGCATTCTACATATGTACAACATTTTTTCATTACAGAGCACACATTGTGCACGGTCTGCATCCCGGCGATCTCGGACGTTGGTTGTAGTTCGTAGTCCAAATGTGTTCAATGTTTGACAATAAACTTGACGGGCAGCTCAGTATTTTGTGGACGGATGAGGCCAGGTTTACCAATATTGGCACGATTAATGGGTGGAATTATCGGTACTGGACCGAGGAAAAAACACCGCATATCACCTACAGCACGCGACACCAGATAGTTTACTCCATAAATGTGTAGTGTGAACTGCTAGATATATTACTGATCGGGCGGACATTTACCATAGAAACCTAGATAGCGAATGAATTCAAGAATTTTGGACACTACTTTGTCAGAACCTTCATCGTGACGTACCATTACAGACCACGTCAAATTGTACTACCAGCATGAAGGATGCCAGCACATACAGCATGGGCTGTGCAACATCATCTAAACGTAACACACCCCGGTAGGTGGATAGGAACATGGGGTCCTATTCCGTGGCCTCCTAGATCACCGGACCTTACTCAACTGGAGTATTACCTGTAGGGCTACCTGAAGAATCGTGTCTACGGTGGGTACACAACACCGATAGCATCAGTTAATTACCTCTTAAGTCGAATCACTCACGCTTGTCCGATAGTCGACTCCGAAAATATCACATTGGCAACATGACAAGAGTGGATCAGACGGGCTGAACTTTGCGTATGGAATAAGAGCAGCACCGCGTATAATGTATACATGCATATACGATGAAGAATGTACTACATAAATCAGAAGGTACTACAGGAAAGGATTTCATACTATACCGAAATAATACTTATATGTATGGACTGTAAATAAACGGATGTGTTACAGTTATAATCATTTCTGTTATAAATCATAACTCTTCATCGTAGCTAACTATTAATAGTACTTAATATAAACGTACGCTGTATATGGGGGTTTCGGCCCTCATTCACGATGTTCTAAACCTATTACAACTAACATTTGTTGGTAACTATTACGGCAGCAGCACGTATTTTTCCGCGTGTATTGAGAGGTAAATAATTTTTGCCATAAAATGCAATTTAATTATCGGAACCACACGGTTTTATTGAAAATTCGAAGGTTTCATGAGCAATTCGCATACAGAGACCCTCTTTATTCTTACAAGGTTTCTAAATAAT
The DNA here is from genome assembly GCA_015478945.1 of Trachelipus rathkii. NCBI lineage: Eukaryota > Metazoa > Arthropoda > Malacostraca > Isopoda > Trachelipodidae > Trachelipus > Trachelipus rathkii. The sequence continues at coordinate 37,684 of JABUQX010016768.1, read as the reverse complement.
TGATATCATTACGGAAATATTCCGTTGTTGCACATTAGCTGAGACACACACCGCACACACACACACACACACACACACACACACCACACCACACACAACATATAATATATATATATTATATATATATATATATATATATAATATATATATTATATATAATATATATATATATATATATATATATATATTATATATATATATATATATATATATAATATTATATATATTATATATATATATTTATATATATATATATATATATATATATATATATATATATATATTATACTATATATATATATAGTATATATATATATATATCATATAATAATATATATATAATATATATTATATAGATATATATATATATATATATATATGAGACCTGTTGTGTTATAGGAAGAATGGTTAAATTTTTGAATTAAAAAAAATAAGTAAATAATTAAAAAAAAATTGCTAGAGCATTAATAAAAAGCATTTATAGCAACTTTAGATGGTAAATGGAATGATGGCACATGGAACGTGGTAAATGAATGCATAGTTTACAGGGAGCTTCCCTCCCCTTGCCCCACCGAACCGTGAGTGCTGGAAAATACAAAATATATCTTTATTCTTAGTAACAAAAGTATATATAAGCATATAATTTTTTAACAAATTGAAGCATCTGACAGTATTAGTCATGAAGTATAAAATTTGCAGACAACTTTTTTCATGCTCATTTTTCTAAATTTATTTTTTAAAAACTTTCGTTCACTATGGATCTTTAGCGAACATTTTCTTATAAGTTTCATGGAAAATCAGTGTAAATCAAGCTGGTTTGTCTTTATAATTGATTAATTTCGGCCATAGTTAAATATGATATTTGGAGACCTACTTTTCATATAATAATTAAAAACAAGTTTACCCACAGGAATATTAATAAGTACATTAATTCATAACTATCTATTAAAAAAAAAAAAAAAAAAAAAAAAAAAAAACATTCCTATAACAAAAAATAGCATGAAAAAAAAATTAAAAAAAACATTCCATAACAAAAGCATGGCCATTGATACACAAAAATTGTTACGAAATAAAAAGAACGATGTTTTCGGTACGCGGTACACAAAAATTGATTGGGGCGATACCGTTACATCGGTACTTTTCAAAAGGTTGGGCGATACCGGTATCGGTACAAAAAGTATCGCCCGATACATGTACCCGGTACATGTACCGCGGTACTGCCCATCTCTGTATTATATATATATATATATATATATTATATTAATATATTATATATATTATATATATATATATTATATATTATATATATATATACTATATATATATATACTCTGTATATATATATATATATATATTATATATATATATATATATATATATATATATTATAATTATATATCTATATATATATATATTATATATATATATATATATATATAATATATATATATATATATATTAATATATATATATATATATATATATATAATATATATATATATATATATATATAATATATATATATATATATATATATAATATATATATATTATATATATATTAAATATATATATATATATATATATATATATAATATATATATATATATATATAATTATATATATATATAGTATAAATATATATATATATATATATATATATATATCTTCTTCTTCTTCTCTCTTCTTCTTCTTCTCCTTTTTTTTCCCCCAAGACTGGGAGTAAGGTGCGCTACAAGGCATCGGAAAAGAAAAAGCAGTTAGGAGAATATGACAAAAGTCGAAAGAAAGCCCAGCCTTTAATTATAAGAAACTCGTCGCAGTCAGAAAAATCCACCTAGTAGCTTCACGGGACCTCGGACCGGATCTCACTATTGGTAAATCGTCAAGTTAGGGTTCAGTTCCCCTGGCCCCAGGTGGGCCACAACCCCATACCCCTTTACAACACCCCGCCATTCTCTCCTATCATTCACCTTTATTCTCGGCCTCTGCCAAACTCACATTTTCCTCCTGCAAACTTCCTTTACTGACTCAATTCCACTTTTTCTCGGTCTCCCAGCCGGTCGTTCCCAACACACTCACCAATACATCCGCTTAACCAACCGACCTATCATTCATCCTTTCCACATGACCAAACCATCTCAACATACTTTCATTTATTCTCTCTTTTACCCCTTTCTTCAAACACACCACCTTTCTAATACGTCATTTCCTCATTTTATCAATTCTTCTCACACCTAGCACGCCCCTAAGATTGTCCATCTGAAACACATTGAACTTTAGATCTATACTTCTTATTCCAGGTACCATTAGTCTCACTACTATACAATAACACAGGTAGCAACATACCATCATGCAAGACCCTAGCGCACTCCAGACTTAGTCCTTTTACATTCACCAACGATTTAATTGCACCAGCCACCTTCCTGCCATTCAGTGCTTCTTTCAGACAATTTTCTCTGGGGGGGCTTTACAGAGATTCGGGGGGCACATAAGTATAACAATTTACATAAAATTAAAGGATCATGATATTCTTGTCACTTGTCAGCTAATCTTAGTCTTCTAAGTTACTGTCTTACTGAATTAGTAAATATCCGAAATATAGCCAATTCTTTAGTTGTAAAAATATAGCAATCTATTTGTGAAACTTATTGGGAAATTAGATAAATAAAATAACATAAGGATACGAAAACATATTATGAGAGAATATTATAATTTAAATATATATGAGTATATGACTTTTTTCAAATAAATAAATAGATCTTTGGTAAAAATAAATATATATATATAATATATATATATATATATATATATATTATATATATATATATATAGATTATTATATATATATACTATATTAAAATATATATTATATTTATATATAGTATATATATATATATATATATATAACACTTCCGTAGGCCGTAGCCCCGACGTTAGTATTTAGTAAGTTTAGGGGTATTATTATTAAAGAAGTAAGTTTAAAGGAATTGTATACGACGAGTCTACTGTTTTATCTAGAAAATCCTCAGTTGGAATCTCAGACCCTTCGATGCTTATCATCATACAATGCATTAAGGTTTCTGGCAGCATTCTATTTCTTGTCTTACTTAGTATTCGGTTCATAGTACTGAACGATCTTTCTACCGAGGCTGTCATTACAGGAATGACAAGAAGGATTTCACGGAGCTTTTGTAACTAGCAATATCCCACGTCCGCTTCCAATATTTTCGACAATGGACTTTCATCTGCTTTAAATATTTCGTTTTCGAGCATGGAATTGATATAAAAATTGAAGGATTTCAGGTCAGCTAGTACACCTTCCGCATAAAGCATCGGAAATCTGTCACAAAATTTTCTAATTTCAATATCCGGTAATTTTTTTAATGACTGAAACGTCTCAAAGCGACTAGCAAATATCATTATATCAATTGATTTGTCATTGAACCTTTCTTCAATTTCTTCGATTACACTATTGCAGTATATCTTCATTCCTTTAAATGCATTTTCCTTATCTTCATCAGCAATCAGGTGCACTTCAGATGCAAACTTCTCCATTATTTCACACCAAACGTTTTTTTTGTAAGTCACTATTGACGTCCTCACACTGATTTGCAATATTTTGCAGGTGCAATTTTGTTCCAGTAATTAGGGAATGACTTGGTTTGATACTTAAGTCCCTTCCTTTTTGCGCAAAATATTTGCTAAATAAGAGAGTGCCACTAAGAAGTTCATTCATTACATAACAGGTGACAAGGAAACTCTCATTTCTGATTTCCAGCAATATGCCCCCTGCAAATGATGCAAGGTCTGTCCCTTCTTTGTGGATCTGCTCACAAGCCATCAAAATTGACTTTAAGCTCCTGAAGACAGCATTCACTATCTTATAATGAGATAACCATCTCACTTCAATGCATTCTGGAATCTTGAGGATTTGATCATTGATTAATGATTGAATATCATGCAAAATATTTTCTTTTTTTTGCGACTTGCTAAACAGTTTGCAAATGTCTTTCAAAATATAAAAAAAAAAACTTTTGACCTTCTGATTTTTATTCCTACAGGAGGCTGCTGCCAGGGACAATATATGTGCTCTACAGTGTATATAGAGAACTTTTTTGTTTGTATTTTCTGAAAGCCTTTTCTTACACCTCCAACTTTTCCAGCCATATTAGAAGCACCATCAAATCCAAAAGCAATAATGTTGTCATAATTTAAATCAAGATCAGTCAGCTCCTTATCAATAGCATTTGCAATAGTTTCTGCTTTTCCATTGGGTATTTTAACAATTGACAAGAACTTTTCTACCTGATTTTTACCCTCCACTACTCTAACTAAGCATTATACTCAGCTCCATTTCATTTCTTAAAGAAGTGCTCTCATCTGCTAAAACGGAGAACTTTTTGTTTTTCAATGTTTTTCTCAACTCATCTTTCAAAACTTCTCCCATACATAACAGAAGTTCACCGATAGTGTCCATGCTGCTGTAATTCGACCTATCACTCTGATCTTTTCTTCATATTTTAAAATCATCATTCAATTTGTCCAAAATGCTTTCAATCAAACTCTGATATTTAGTAGTGTAAGCTACTTCTTCCTTTACTAAAAAATACAACCCTCGCAAAAGTATTTTTAAACCTTTCCTATTTAAGTCTCTTTCACTTTCATTCTGTTGAACAATTTGAGCGTGAATCGGTTTCTTCATAGCCTGTCTCCTGAGGTTTTCCATTTCTACACTTATAGTGTGAGCTGAAGAGTGTTCATGCTTCTCTAATTTCCCATTTTTTCCTAAAGCTTTTTTGAAAGTTGTGAATGGAACATTTGTGAATACCCCACCTTCTTTTGTAGAACATTTGCATCATTTTTCATGAAATTTTGGCACAGTTTACAAAATACGCCTCGTTTTTCTTCACTGTATGCCAGCCAACTATATTTCTGTTCCCATTGTTTATTGTAGTAGCGTTGTTTGTCAGACGATTTTGCGGAATGTGAGCTGTTTTCAACATTCTTTAAATCAGTAGGTTTAATTTGTGAAAATTGATACGTTTGCGGCGTTCCTCTCTCGATTTTTACAGGTCCTTTGTTGCTGCGCTACTGAATAGAGTCTATGTATTCTTATCATGATCCCGGAAAAGAGAAGGTACCTATGAAAAGTTAAAAAAAGATAGCGCCAAGTATTATATATATATATAATATATATATATATATATTATATATATATATATATTATAATAGTATATATATATATATATATAACTATATATAATATATAATATATATATATATAATATATATATATAATATATATAAAGATAAATATATATATATATATATATATATATATTATAATAATGTGTTTTTTTTTGTGTTCATTAATGTTTTCTTACTCTGTCTCAGCGTTCAGTAATATTTTTATCATAATTCGATCAGAATTTAGAAATGCCACTTGCAAAAAGTCGTGCAACTGTACTTTATTTTTGGAAATAAAAGCAAGTAAAGGCCCTCGAATGAAATGTAACTTTTGTTGTGTGGACTTTACAAAGAACGGCAGGGCACTCAAATGGAGGCCCACATCTCAAATTGCAACAAATGTGATGACAACATCAAATAGAAATATTTGACTGACCCAAAGATGCAAATATATATATATATATATATTATATATATATATAGATATATATATAATATATATATACTTATATATATATATAATATATATTATAATATATAAAAAAATATATATATATATATATATATATATATATATATATATATATATATATAGGCTAAACTCACTTTAACCATCCAAATAATTAATGAAGACTAATAAATCAACCGGTGGATTTGAATAAGAGAAATTTCTGTACAGTGGCTTTATTAATCAGTGGATTGATATCGACAAGATATGCTTTCAATTTGGTAAATAATAGAATGGTAATGGCACAATACGTCGTTATAAATTTACTTTAAATACTCGTAATTAATAACTATAATAATATTGGGCACTGACCTATTCTAAGTGACCTCCTTGCGCGAGGTCCTAGCTAATACCCCTCGAGCTTGATTCGCTTCTGGCCCGTGTTGGGGCCTTCCGCCAATCAGGCTCTTTGTTTCTCCCAGAGGGAGAAGGGCCAAGATATAACGCAGTTACAATATAAGCTTTGAAATAGATTCACCAACGTTTTTAAAAGGTGTATACAGGAGACTTGCAAGTAAGCCTCGTACAGTGTTGTGTACCCTCTCTGACATGCATGTATAAGCCTTACAAAACTCCCTACCTTAACTTCAGTGTATATCTTGGTGATCTCGAGTGCGAAAAGAAATAGCTGCCTCAGAATCACAGGTGAAGCCTGGGGTTATGTTTACACAGGTATTTCTCTTCACCCTCCTTCTGAGTGATAGGAACATGCGGGAGGAAGAGGAAAGAGCGGAAACACTAATTAGAGAAATTTAGAAGAAGTTTTTTAAAAACATTGGACTCGTATAATGACATTTTATAACTACGCATGGTAGTCCTCGTCAGGTATATCTGTTTCTCAATATTCTTTTCAACTTTCTACTATCTTTCTTGTTGGTCTCTGTTGTTCTCGTTTCAAACTTTTTTTCTCAAAGTCGCAATCTCAAACGCGAAAATAATCTTTCTTTTTCTTTATCTGTTTGTACTGGAAGCCTTTCCGATAGTTTTGATTCTATTAATCCAGTAGTTTCCAAATATGTCAAAAATCAATCATTTCACATTTGAAAGTTTTCATTGTGTTGAAAAGTTTAAAAGGATATTTCCCTTTCTTCCTTCTTATTCTTCTATCATCTTTGTTTTGATTCTCATTTGAAGGTCAGCTTTTTGAGAGTATTTTAGGGTTGTCTCGAGCCATATGGTTACCATGGCGACAGAGAGGAAGATTTGGGATTTTCATTTGTGAGTGAGCGGTCATCCTCGTGAGGTTAATAGAGAGAGATTTTCTTCTTCGTTGGTATTTCGGACTGCAGACGTTTATTTTACACTTTAAAATTTTTTATTATTATTATTTTAATATTAAGAGAAATATAGGCTACTAAAGTAAATTGGAAAAAAGGAAAAGAGTTTTCTTAAATTTAAACATGCGAAATAAGTTTGCTGGGTATTATAAATTTTTTATGAGCTCTGCTCTATACAGTTTATAATTTGTATTTGTTAAGAACTTTGGACTTTTTAAGCCCCTATTGGTTCGCTTTGCTTCAACGCAATGCGCGCGCAGATGGCTGTTACAATAGATAGGATTTCATCTTTTGTCTCGATTGGGCCCTGGCTTTGACAATGGCTTGGTTTACAACTTTTTATTACTTTTGATATATAACTTAGAGACTAATACATTTTATACGCTTGTTGTATAAAATAATTGTTACTAAAAATTTTATTTTTCTTTATAAAAAGTCAATAAGGTTTAGAAAATATCAATACACCTCTTTTAATTTCATTTTCGGTCGTCAGACATTTGTACCTTTATGGTCATTCGCCGAACTTTTAAATTTTGAAAAAGACCTTAATTAAAGCATATTTTTATTTCGCCAAACAAAATTTCATTTGTCAAAAAATACATATAAATTTCAGTAAGATTATTTTTATAATGGTAATGTATTATTTTTCTTTTAATTACTTTTTTAATTCTTAAGATGAACTGGGATTTTTTTTTCATAGGTTGGTAAGATATTTAAAAAGATTCAAAATTTCGAAACGCGGCAACTCAAACTTTCCTTGCCATGAAGCCGTTCAGATTTTTATAGTGCGAAACGCACTAAATTCATGTCTTGGATTTTTAGAGTGACTTCGCTTCTATCATTTTTTCTCTTTTATTTGAAAGTACTCTCTTAATTTATAGATCACAACGTTAGATAGTCTCGGGCTATAAATTTCTGCAAGCCAACTCTGCTAGTTCAGGATCGTCGGGACTTTGCATAAATGTATTTACATTCATTATTCGCCGAACTTTTCGTCCAAGTTCGCCGAGTGGCTTGCTTCGTGTAATTGCCCGAGACTCTCACGTTTATGATAGGCAAGTTATTTTAATGAAATATTTTGATATATTGTTATTAAATATATTACCAACACATTTGAATCATCATTTGGATTATTAAAGAAATGAGAAGAAACTATCATCAAGAATCAATATTCACCAATTTTGACGGATATTTAAAAAATCATTTATTTATGCATAAACACTTTTCAGATTTCGAAATGCTGAAACTCAAATATTTCCTCCCAATATCACCGTTCAGGCCTGCTCTTTCGAACAGCCCCGAAACTTTTTTTTAAATTTATGGTTGGAAATTCTTTGAAGTTATCGGCTTCCACAATCTTTGCTATTCGAAATATTTGATATTTGTCTTCACAGTAATTACTATATTAAAAATGTATATTGGCATGCAAACAAAAAAAGATATTGTAGGAGACAAGCACGTCAATAATTCGGAAACTTTTAATGATTTTCTCACCTGCACATCTAACTCTATCCACTCACATGCCGATGACTCGACCCTTCATTCTTCAACTCATTTCAATTCTGCTCCATCTTTTACTTCTAGAATTGCCTCTCGTCTTAATCTTTCCGATTCTACTCTCGATGATCTAGATAGAATTTGAAGGTGGGGTCGTCTCAACCTTGTGAAATTCAATTCTTTAAAAACCCAACTTCTACAAATCTTACTCTCTAAAATCCCTTCCTACTTTCCTATCTCTTTTGACGGTTTTCACGTCTCTCCTGTTGAAATCATAAACTTTCTTAGTCTCTCCATAACCAAAAAATAATTTGGAAACTCTATCACAATGATTGCTAAAGTTGCTTCAAAAATGCTAAGAGCTCTGCTTAGGTAGCTAGAAAATTTTTCTTTGCTTAGGTCTGAGTTTTCGGTTAAGATACCAAAAACTGTTCCTTACTTTTCAACTCATTTTCTTTTCCGTAGGTACTAAAATGAAGGATGATAGGACTAGCAGAATTTCAAGATTGTTTCATCGCTCTTGCATTACTTGCGGTTCCGTCCGTATCTTCGCACAAATATTGTGTGGAGATCGACAACTCGTGGTTTCGCTGCGGTGCTTCCTTCTCCTGCACACCACTGTTCTATGGAACCCTCTTCCATTTTCTGTGTTTCCTGCTGAATTGTTAATCTTCCCTCACTTTAAAGCCTGACTCTGTGCTCATCTTGGAAACTTGCTGAGAGTGATCTTTTGAGCTTACTACACCCCCTCCTTTGAATAGGGCTCTGGCCGTGAGTTGGGTTGGTGATAACTGTAAAAAAAAAAAAAAAAAAAAAAAAAAAAAAAAAAAAAAAAAAAAAAATTGAAGGACGGTTAACATTAGCGGATTAACGTTAACATCCGCTACATTCTTTACCGATAAACGCTTTAATGAACGCCGTTAATTTTTTTTGTTAACGATAAAGAATTAACGACGTTAACTTTCTCAATTAACGGTGGCCCACCTTGTATATATATATAATTAATTACGATATATATTATTAATATATATATAATATATATAATATATATAATAATTATATATATATATATAGATATATATATAATATAATTATATATATATATAAATATATATATATTTAATAATATATATATATATAATATATATAACCGGTATATATAATATATACTTATATATATATATATATAATATAATATATATAATAATATATATATTATATATATATAATAATAATATATTAATATATATATATATAAATTAATATATATATATATATATATATATATATATATATATAATATATTATATATATATAATATATATATAATTATATAATATATATATATATATAATATATATATATATATATACTATATATTATATATATATATATATATAAGTAGTAGAAGTAGAAACTGGACGCCCGCCGTTTTGTATGTCCAGGCCTACAAAAAGCGCAATTTGAGAACCCAAATTGTTTGAGAGAACCAAATTTTTTGAGAACCAATTTTTGTGCAGAACCAAAATTTTTGAAACCCTAGTTTTGCCAACCCTTAAATTTTTTGCATACCCGTATTTTTTATATGCAAACCCTTTCGAAGAAGGGTTGCGAACAACGGTTGCTGTCAGAGATATGATGATAGCACCGTTGTAGCGTTTCCCACTCCTATTTTTGGCCAACCCTAATTTTTGGCCAACCGTAATTTTTGGCCATCCCTAATTTTGAGCCAACCCAATTTTTTTGGGAACCGTAATTTTTTTGGAACCCCTAATTTTCGTCGGACAACCCTTTGTCTTCCAGGGCTCAATTTTGGCCAAGCCCTTAAATTTTTTTGGACAACCCTAATTTTTGGAACCCTAATTATTCGGCCAACCCTTTGGTCTTCCAGGGGCAATTTTGAGAACCCAGAATGTTCTATCGGTCTCAACCTTGTATTCTAGTTGCAATTAATACCTTCGACTTTGGCAAAGCCCTTTCGAAGAAGGGTTGCGCCAGACGTTGCCGTAGCAACCGTCTAAACGTACCACGCCCCTAGTTTTGGCCCCTTGACCCCCCTTTTGGGTGCGTAGCCCCCCTCTTTTGATGATTTGGCCTTTGATATTCGGTCTTGTCCTTAGTATTTCGGCTGAACCCGTATCAAGGCGATTTGAAATTGACCAATCTTAAAGGTCTGTGAGGGAATTAAGTGGTAATCAATTGAACTTTCATGCAGTACCTTGCCGCCCTACCTTGGAAGGTAACTATCCTACATGAGGTCATGTAAGGTACCTGTATGGACTGTCCTAACTTATTTCATCCACACTCAACACCTTACCCTACCACACACGCACAAAAAACACACAGACTTACCTATAACACACACACACACACCACACACTCACACACAACACACACACACACACACACACTCGGAGTAATTCTTTAACCCTTAATAGGTAACGTGGCTTTCATAACACCAAAGCAACGTGGTCCGCCCCCCGAACCCCACTGAAATGACGTTTTTTAAAACAAGGAAAATAAAATGTATGTTTAAAATTTATTCATTATTTCTATTTTTCCATCCATCTAGTAGTAAATTAATGTTTTGTGTGCATTTGAACATACTGATAGACAAGTGTATGACTTTCTTGGAAATAGCCAAGATAAACTATACCTAAGATTGTATTTAGCAAATGTGGTTTATGAGAGCATATTAGTTTTGCCAATGTGAGCAAACATCCAATGTGTTTTAAATAGCCACCTGTGTTAAATACTGTTGCGGAACTATAAGAGCAAATTGCTCCAGTAGCACAATCCCTAGATAACGATCGTATTCTCAAAATTAGTTATCTAATACTAAATTAACTTGCAGGGCCAAGTGTTTAAAATGGTCTGCTTAATAGAAAATCAATTCTTAATTCGTCCTAGAGACTAACTTATTTCAATTCGCCGCCCTACGTGGATCTGAATTCTACATGTTACCTTATAGAATTATTTAATCATGTATCAATCTCTCATATAATTGATCGTTCTACTATCATTCCTCTTGAATCTCTATTACGATATGGTGTATCGACCGGGATTAATATCCCGGTGCATATTCTTTTACCACCTCCCACCGGGTTTTTCGAGAGGCATTGTTGATTTTATTGCTTTATATGACACAGAAACTGGTCGTCTGAATAACACAATATGTGGCTCACAAGGCACGTTGCCTCCCTCTATGGATATCCTAAAGCACCAACATACATCTCTGGAAATTCAATCAACGATTATTAAATTAGCGCTTATATAATAGTGTGTTCTTATAATCACAAGTTTTGGCACGAAATCGGCCTCTACTTGTGCGAAAGCGGTACCACAGAGAGTTATAGTGAAACTCACCACAACACAAACAGATGACAAATTCTTTCTCTGATTCGTATCCCGAACTTCAATGTTGAGTATCCTTCGTAAATAAAACTAAGTGAATACTTGTAGCATAGGTTGTAATTTTGTCAATAAATTTTTTGTAAATGCACCGCCCGTTGCAATGATAGAAACGTGGTCCAGCTAGTATTCATTAATTGTCCTTCTTTTTAAAATTTGCCGCTGTATCGTTTGTCCGCAGTCTTACGGAACCCACACATACGCGACTTTCACCTCGGCAGGTCTGGGTTCGCGAAGGAAAAAAATCTTGCATTAACATCTTCAGCCCTCATTTTCAAAAATTCTTAGCAGAATTATATATATATATATAGTATATATATATATAATTATATATATATATTATACTATATATATATACACAAAACCCCTATTTATGATATATATAAATATAATATATATATATATATATATATATATAAGAAAGTTACTTCCCATGATATCTCGAAAACTAAGATAGTACAGAAAACTTAAACATGATATGGATTCGGCAATTATTGCCCTTTGAGGAAAATATTATTTTGTTTATCTTCAAAAGGTCGATAGGTACAAGCAAGAATAATTACCCCATATAATGGGAATCAGCGTAGATAAATAGGAGAGAAATAAAATTGGTGGTTTTAAATAATTTTCTTTTTTTTATGTTACAAAGAATTACCGACCCCGTTCAGTAAAGCCCGCAAAACTGCAAAGGAGTCGGTCTAGCGTCTTAAACGCACCTTCGCTTGGTGCTATTGTCGATCAATCTCTTGACAATCTGCGGGGTACGTATTTCAACTATTTCAAATGATGGTATCAACTGCCC
>JABUQX010016768.1:5000-15000 GCA_015478945.1 Trachelipus rathkii | reverse complement strand
AAACATTAGACTTTCAAATAATGTACATAGTGTAAGTATGAAGTAGGCCACCATTATTGCAAAGTGATATGCAGGAGGTTTGCAATAGCCTCTTACAGAGATGCATACACTCTAAGACACTGCATGCTATTGTCTTACAAGGATTCCCTACCGTAATTTCACCCTAGACTGGTGGCCCTCGAGTGCAACAAAGGATCTCTGCCTCGGAGAACAGGGGTGAGGCCCCTGTTTTCGATTTCACAGAGATACTTTCTTACCCTCCTTCGATTGAATACATGAAATACAAAGTTGAGGAAAGAGGAAGAACAGGTGAAATACTACTTGTGGAAGGTGAAAGAACTTACAATATGAATATTTAATACCTTTTATAAACACTATTGTTCTCGTATTAATTACCATAGCAACGTCTTAGACTCTTATTTTCCCCAAGAGCTATTTACCTCGGTTCCTCATTTCTTTTCTCTACTTTCGTTATTCCGCGTTTTTCTTGCGTTCTGGTGGGTCAGGAACGAGATTATAGAAAATTTTGACATTTCTTAAATTTTCTACCACCACCTTATCTCCTTTCACAATATGAGCGTTATTATTAGTGATCTTGACGACTCTATAAGGTCCGTGGTATCTTGGAGAGAGCTTACCACGATTGTATTGTTGACTCTTTACCAGCAGATAGTGAGCATCTTTTAAGTTACGAGGCACGAACACGTTTCTGTTTCTTAAGTTGGTCCTCTGAGAGAGTGGTTTGGCTATGAGTCCTGCTAGTTTTTCAATATAATTATCATAGGTTTTAGGACCGTCTGGGAGTGAAGGGTCTATCAAGCCGTCAGGAATGTTTATATCTTGCCCGAACATCAATTTGCTGGGGCAGATGCCCGATTCGGAGATGGGGGCAAGCCGAAGCGCGAATAAGACGAATGGTAAAACGTCTAACCACCCTTGACTTTCCATGCCTGGTTCAGCTAGCATGGTTCTTAAACTGGTTAGAATCATCTTATGTGTTACTTCCACCTTGGAGTTCGAGAAGGGCGCGTAGCTCGCGGTAGTTGTATGAGTTATTCCTAAGAGTTTACAGACACTTTCAAATAAATGTGATGTGAAATTTCCACCCTTGTCTGTGATCAGGTTGCTGGGAACTCCACACATCGGGATTAGCTGATTTATTAACGTTTTAACGATGGTTTCTTTTGTGATATCCTTGAGGGGAAAGGCCCACACATAATGAGAATACCTATCAATGAGGGTTAATAAATACTTGTATCCTCTACAAACAGGCAATTTCAAAATATCACAGTTTAAATCTTGAAACTTGTAGGAAACTTCTTTATATTTTCCGTAAATAGGATTTATGCTACGGCCTACCTTTCCGATTTGACATTGTGGACAACTTCTCACAAGCGCTTTAACTCTCTTATGCATGTTGCGAAACACAAAATCGCTTTTTATCGCGGTAAGACAGCGCGATATCCCGAGGTGTCCTTGAAAGTGAGTTAGCCGTATAATATCGTCTATATGTTGTTCAGGGAGAATGACTCTAGCATAATTCAATGAGGTATCAACGTAGAGAGAGACTTCATTCTTTTTGAACCAGAAGGGTTGTTTCTTTAGGATTAAGGAGCTTTTTTCTCTATTTTTAAGCACTTTTTTCTCTATTTTTAAGCAAGGAATTAATGTATTCGTCTTCTAACTGGTCTTTACTAATTGCCGCATAGTCTACTTCTTTTCTGAAGCGTTTTATTAAGTCAATATGAGCTTCATTACAGCGCTGAATCAAATTTATTCGTGTGTTTTCAGTAAGTATATCATTTATTTCATCTAATTTTTTTGTTGGTGATTTTTGGTTTATTTTTAGTAATTCTTTTTCTTCCATCTCTATTCTCTCTTTCGTTCTCAACCCTTTGGGTTTTAAAGTCCCTTTATTCTCAGGAGAACTATGTGTGGAATTTTCTTTGTTTACATTGTGGTTATTTAAAAGGTTTGTACTTTCACCCTTTGTTGGAATGTCGGCCGTGGCACGTGCGCGGTTAAGTTTTATGGCCTCATGATACCGAGTCTTGAGGGTCGGAGAAAGTTCTTGATATTTAAAAGTGGTTGTAAAATTCGGACAGGACTCCACGTTGAGTACGGGAACTCCGTTCTCATTGGCCAGTCTGCTGAGGCGAGGTCCAATCACAGCATTTGTAGGGGAGGGTGTGATCTCAGCTGTTTTTACTTCGTCAGTAGCCTCACTTTCTTCGTTATTTTGTTCTTCATTACTGATATCATTTATTAATAAGTATTCTTCTAAGGGATTTTTCTTTTTTGTTAATAATTTGAAAGAAACTTTGTAACTAGATAGTAAATTCAGACTTCTAATTTCACGAATATTGAAATTTTTATCGTCATTTGCTCTTTTATATTTGTTTATGAGTTCACGGCAGTTGGTTTCGATATCAATATTTTTATTCGTGAGGAGATATCCATACTTCTTGAAAACTTTTGTTAAACAGACTAACAGACGATTTGCTTCGTCGTAATTCCTCTCTATAGGGGAGAGAAGTGAACTATAAAATGCAACTGGATGGTCATTTGTGGCAGTAGTAGATAAAATAACAGCCGCTGCAGATACCTTCGTGGTATGTATGAGAATTTTGTAATTAGAAGAGGTGCCAGGATAAGCAAGTACAGAAGCATTTTCAACAGCATTTTTAATATTTTTGAAGGCTTTCTCTGCGGTGAGATTCCAACAGACGCGGCGATTGGAGTAGGGTTTCCCCTTCAGAAAGAGATTTAGGGGCGCTGTTATTTCAGAAAATAATGGGACGCTGCTTCGATAGAAACTCACGCGCCCGAGGAAAGATCTTAATTCTTTGATGGTCCTGGGCTTTGGGGTATTTAATATATCCCCAATTTTATCAGGATTAGGTCTTATACCATTTTCATTGACCGTATATCCCAAGTATTCAATCTCTTTTTTGGCAATTTGGCATTTTGTGGGATTTAAACTTATGTGCAGATAACTTAACCTCTTCAAGACCTTCTCCAGGAGAATTTTGTGCTCATCCTCGGTCTTTGTGTGAATCAATATATCATCCATATAGGCCTGAGTATTCGGTAGGCCTTGTAGGACTGTATCAATGTAAGCTTGAAAGATGAAGGGAGAGGACACATAACCCATGGGTAGGTTCCTGTAGATGAAGGTTCCTATGTTCGAGGTGATGGTAAAGTACTTTTGTGATTCTGGGGCCAATGGCACTGAGTAAAATGCCTGGGTCACGTCAAGTTTAGTGAAAAGACGGCTCCCCTGCAGGTTTGATATTGCATCTTGCAGGTGCGGAAGTCCATAGACCCCTACCTCGGCTCTTTTGTTCAATTCTCTGAAATCTGAGATTATTCTGACCCGATTTTCGCTTTTCTGGAGGACACTCATCGGAAAAGACCAAGGTGAATGGCTGCGGCGGAGGACTCCCGTAGCTACGAGGTTGTCAAGTTCTGCTTTGGTTTGAGCATAAAGTTTATGCGGGACCCTCCTTGGCTTAAGGGAGATGGGCGGCCCCTTTATATCTATTTTATAAGGAAAATTGTTGGCTAAATCTATTAATACTCTCTCTGGAATATAGGCGGCTTCTTCGTCCGTAGTTATTTGACCGTCTTCAGCTATTAATGCTGTGCTCATTCTCTTATTTTTATTTTTATATTTTTCAAAAAAATTTCATTCCACCTTTCTTCTTGTTTCAATTTGATGTGGTGGTTTTCGGGGAGATAAGGGTTTACAAATAACTCAGAATATTTTGACAATAACTCATTAAAATTTATAGAACTAGAAGGCACAGGAGGTGGAGAGAGAGAGAGATTTGAAGAAGAAGAAATAGGAACATCATTAATATAAAAATTCATATTCCTACTCAATTTTAAGGTATTTTTCGTAACTTGATCTAATAACAAATCATCTTTAAAATTAATGCCCATCTCAAAATTCTTCAAAAAGGTTATTCCTAAAATGTTTGTACTTACATTAGCTATATAAAAAGTATCCCTATATTTACGTCCCAATCCCAGATCGATTTCAACATTTTTAATACCGTAGACTGCAATTTTTGAGTTGTTAGCTGCAAGTAGGTAACCTACTGGCGCTTTTTGATGGTCATTATTATTGTAAGATAAAATATTGTGTACAGATCCGCAGTCTAACAAATAATCGATCTTATTAAGTGTGTCATAGACAATATACAAGTTCAAATTATCAATCTTGCAAACCCTATTGTCTCCCTCAACATCGGCTGTAACTATCTTACTGCTTACGCAGCGCTCGTCATCAGCACTCAAATCTGTTGGGTCTGACAGGATATTTGCTTCATTGCTCCCATTCTCCCTTGTATTATCTATAACACCCCTCCCCCCCTTTAATAAATTTGATTTAAAAAAGATGTATCCCACATGCGATGGATTGACAGTAGTAATAAAATGATTAGTTTGTACATTACCAAAATCGTTTGAGACAGTTGCATCGAGACCTGTATTGAGGTCAGTATTATTTAATATAATATTTTTATTTATTGATATATTTTCGTTTTGTGGACTACTACTACTTCTCATATTTATATTATTAGAGTTCTTTAAACTAGAAGGATCATGCATTCCTTGTACATTTGTGAAAATTGAATATGATTCATTGATAAAGTTTTTATTTTTTTGTTCATTTTTTTCATTTTTATTGTTATTTTTAATAATATTTATATTTTCCGTTTGAATAGTGCTGGTATTTGTATCTATATTTTGATGAAACTTTATTTATGCAATTAAATTCATATTGTCTTTTAATAATAATATTATTTTGCATTGTTTATTATTATTATTATATTATTATTATTATTATTATTATTATTATTATTATTATTATTATTATTATTATTATTATTATTATTATTATTATTATTATTATTATTATTATTATTATTATTATTAGTAGTAGTAGTAGTAGTAGTAGTAGTAGTAGTAGTAGTAGTAGTAGTAGTGAAGGTTAATGGAGTTATTATGATTGATACAATTTTTATTTAATTCTTCAGCACTTTTATTTAGTAAGTTTATTTCATTAAGCACCTCACTGTTTGTAATAGGGTCACTTATCACTTGGAGGGTATTACTAAATCTCACTTTTCTATTGTGAGTTGATTTTTCACGGCTGCTATTTGATGGTAAATTTCGCAGCCTTGTTAGCAGTTTTCCGACGATGATGGGACATTTTTCTGGTTATTCCCATATATTAATGGATACATAGGACACTCATTGCTCTCACATTTATAAGCTTTGAAGAGATAGCGAGCATGATAGAAGCATAACTGATTGACAGCGTTATTAAATGCTTTACTGTATCCATTCGTATCTGATTCGGCGTAGCGTGACCTACTTTTTCTCGCGTGTCCTATTTCCTCTCTCAGCTGAGTTCGTTTGGTTTTTAATGAACAGCTGAAAGTCCTGCCGCGAGCTCGGTCAGCAATCTTCGCTGAGGTGGGCAGTGGTGGCGATTTTGACCTTCACTTTAGTGCTCTCAGTTTCATGTTGGTCGCTCTTGGTTGCGCAGCGTTGGGAGAAGGTGAGGCGGAGTCCTGGCTTTTGTTAACGATAACAGAATTCCAGAGCTTCCAAGTCTGTTCTCCTCGTTTTGGTTCGATGATAATTTCTTGCCTTTCGTAGCAAAATCTTATAAAGGACAATCGTCTGAAACTTTGACCATCCTTACAAGGTCATTTTCTTTCAGCTAATGAATACACTGACATCTGAATATTTGGGGACATCTGCTCGTAAGAAAGAGGTCTATCGGCAAAATTTGGGTTGTGTCTACCAACACATTCGAAGCTTTTAATTCCGCGGCAATATCCCCCTTACAACGATGGAGAATATTCACGGGCAAATTGTCGGTCTCATGCCCTGCTTTAAAAGACATCTCGATTGCTGTTCCTCAAAGCTGGGAGGTAAACTTCTTCTATGTTTTGTAATAGCAGACGATAAGCGTTGTTTTGAAGAGGAAAAGTGATTTTGGAGACCAAATTTGTGGGCAAGATTGGAGCCAACAATCGAACACGTTCATGTGTATCTTCTATGTGATTTAATTTGAAGATCGCTGTGGTCGCACTTAACCAATTTATGACATCATAGGGGTCAAAGGTTGGTAATTGACTTGATGTTAATTGACTGTATGTTCTTGGCGGTGAGTCGGCATCATGACGCCGCGTCCTTTCCTTTTGGCGCGAAGATGATGGCGTCGCTTCCATCTCAGTTTCGGAGCGAGAACCAGATGGCGTTCCCTCATCCTGAGAGGGGGAAAGGCGTTGGGGAGAGGGAGTTTGGTCCTTCCCTCTTTTTGTGGACTTTTTTGTTTGAGTCCTAAGAGTCAGCTTTTTCGTTGACACCATTTCTATGGCTTGTTGTTGCTGACTGCTTTTGAGTCACTGATTAGGCGTTGATTTTAGGCCTAAATTGAGAGCTTGAATTTTCGCTTTCGAAGTAATAACGACTTTATTTTCTTATTTAAATGATGTTGATAAAGAACTTTATTCTTCACGTTATTACTTTGACTCAAATAATTTATTCACTTTATCTAACTACCAATATTTTAAGCAGCTACTGACGAGGAGTACCAGGATTTTTTTTTTTTTTTTTTTTTTTTTTCAATAAATTATATTCTTATCGGTTGAATTGGTTCATATTGCTGCCGTGGATTTCACAAATGACGTCTAGGACGGAAATCAAACTTCGACAGTCATAGCATGGGGGTAATTAGAGCACTTTCCTCGTAGTTGGTTTATTATGATAGTTAGATAAACAATACAAAGATGATTTTCATTAAACAATGGATGAATAATGGATGGGCATATATCAACGTTAGCACTATTATGAATTTCACAGACTAACTAATAAGATAATGCACTAATTCCCTATCCTAAATAGACCTGCCGGCCTTTTGTTAACTCTAACAATTTACGTAGGGCATCCTCTCACTATGAGGGTTGCCACGAGACTCCCGGGCATGATTCGGTGGCGTCCTATGTGGACCCAGGCACCAATCATAACCCTCGTTCGTTTGGCATTCTTTTCCTCCGCGGAAGAAAAGAGGCACCAAACATTAGACTTTCAAATAATGTACATAGTGTAAGTATGAAGTAGGCCACCATTATTGCAAAGTGATATGCAGGAGGTTTGAATAGCCTCTTACAGCGATGAATACACTCTAAACACTGCATGCTTTGTCTTACAAGGATTCCTACCGTAATTTTCACTATAGGTATAGCATTGATGATAGTATTAGGTAGTATGGTGGTTTGATTGTATTTATATGTGTTGTATAGTGTTGATTAGTAGTTGATGGGTAGGTAGTACCTATTATTAGGTATATTTGGTATAGGTAGGTAGTTAGTAGTATATAGTATAGTGGTATAGTATGATATATAGTTTATTGTATGATGATGTATATGATTGATAGTATATAGTGGTATAGGGTATAGTATTATGTAATGTGTTGGGAAGGAGTATGGGTATATATATATATATATGTAGTGTTATAAGTTATGATAGTATTTTGGTATTTGGGTATATAGTTATTATATGATGATAATATTGGTAGATATTATTGTAGTAGTGTGTTGAGTGAGTGTGATTGGAGTGATTTAGGTGTAGTTGTAAATGTCAATTTTGCGGTGATGGTTAGTTGGTTTTTTCTGGATAGAGTGGCATTGAGTCTTTCTGTTTTTGCTTGTCCAAGCCTAAAACAGAAGATCTTAAATAAATAAATACGCCTTATATTTTTGACTCTGACTTGACTTTTTGTCTTCAGTATGCTAATATTATATATACTATATAGTGTTATGATATTATAATATATATATATATATATAATTATATATATATAATATATATATATATAGTATATATAATATAATATATATATATATATAAAATATATATATATATATATATAATAATATATATATATATATATAAATATATAATATATACTATATATATATATTTATATATATATATATATATATATATAATATAGTGTTTATGGGTTGGTCATAGTAGTTTTAGGAGTATTATTAATATACGTAATTAAGGTATATGAGTTTATTTTATTTTTAATTGATTGTGTGGTATACTTATATTAATGATGTATATAGTACTTAGTTATGTGTGTGTTATGTATTATGTAGTTTGGTATATGGTATATATTTATAGTAGTTGTTATAGTATATATGTTATATATTATATAAGGTGGTATAGGTAGGTATTGTGAGTAGTATGGGGTTAGTTAGGTATGTAGTTATAGTATATATCAGTAGTCCGCTGTTATAATGAGTATGTTAGGTAATAGTAATGTAGTGGATTATGGTCAGTGCGCGAGGCGGTGGGCATTTTCCAGGCAGTCATGCGCTACGTTCCCGATCGACGATTAATTTATATAGAGTTGGGTATATATTGGTTATATGTATAGTGTATTTGAGGTAGTTTTTATTAGGTATATGATATATATATATAATATATATTATATATATATATATATATATTATATATATATATATATATATACACCTCCTGTGGCAAACCATTCGCAAATTAACAAGCTCTTTTTTGCTGGAAAGGAAATGCTTGTCTATAGTCAAGATGGGCTGCTTTCTTCTTAATTTTCTTGTTATGGCCCCTGGTCCCGTCCGTGCTCTACTATGAAGAAATTTATTGGTTTCCGTATTATCATTAGATGTAAAAATTTTGTAGAATTGTACATGTCCCGTCTGAGAAATCGCCTTTCTACTGAAAACATTCCTAACTTCCTTCAGCCTTTCCTCATAGCTCTTACCATCAAACCCAGAAATCATCCTTGTTTTTGCTCTACGTTGCACTCTCTATAGCATATCTAAGTCTTTCTTTAAATAAGGGGCCCAAGACTTGTGCAGAATACTCTATTATTGGGCCTAATATAAGCTATTATAGCAGTTTACTTATTAACTTTTGCTCTGTAAACAACAATTGCGATTTATTATGGCCCAGCATCTTATTAGCTTATTTCTTGCTTCAAACACTGATTAGTTACTTTCGAATTACTGCTTATAACCAGCACCTATAATCTTTTTCTTGGTCCACAGGTTCAAGCTAATCCCCATTCATATCGGCAGTTAAACAACTTTTACTTTGAGAAACCTAGGTGAAGAACCTTACAATTTTTACTATATTAAAATTCATTTCCACTTATCTGCCCACCGCCCAAGAAGTTTATCAAGATCATTTGAATTCTTTATACATCCTTCACTTTCCTAACTGAGGTGGCCACTTTGGTATCATCTGCAAACTTAGAAACCTGGCATTTAAGTCCCTCGTCTAAATCATTTATATATGAGGAACAATAGTAGCAACCCAGCTCTGAACCTGTGGGACACCATTCTTCACTATTTCCCATGATGACTTATTGGCCCATTAGGTTGTTACAGCGACTGTTTTCTATTCACAACTACTCTTTAAATCCCAAACAATTCTGAACAACTTGACCTATTGTTTCAGCCCACTAGTCCTTGCTCTCTAATAAATACACCATTTTCGCTCCTATGGTAAATCTGACCACAACCTTATATTCTTAATTTTGATACTTTCTCTCCAACAGCTCAATCCTGGCCCTAAGCGTTTTTTTCTGGCACTTTGATCGGGCTGATTGTGGGGCCTTGCGTCGCTTCTACGTTAACTATAATTGGAATGACTGGCTTTGACTCTGATGACGCTTCGGCTTCTGGCCACTAAGGTGGGAGCTGTAATTCGTTGACGGGATGAGCAGGTTCATTCCTCTTCGACTAATCTTTCTCTCCTCATAATGCATGGTTGAGTGGTGCTTGTTTGCTCGGTTGGCCATGTCAGTGTTTCTAGAGTATAGCGGCTGCGTATCGGGAGGTGGATAAAATGTCTCGTGGTCGTCATCGGTCTATCACTCTCGCCTAATTTTTCACTCAGCTAGAATTGGTTGCAGGGATATGTCCTCTTT
>JABUQX010016767.1:5000-11364 GCA_015478945.1 Trachelipus rathkii | reverse complement strand
AATTATAATTAATATAATATATTAATATATATAATATATATATATATACATATATATAATATATTATATATATATAATTAATATATAATACTATATATCGTTATACCTATTATTTATATAATATAATATATATATACTTGGTGCCATATGTATAGAGAATCAGATTAGGATGTAATTAGGTCCATGCCCTTCAGGATTTTAGGGTAAATGAGCACAGATTACTGCACTATAGGTAAAAATGCAGAGAAAGATTAATTTCTATCCGAGCTGGTCTACTCAATCCATTTGGACGATATGAGTTTAGCTACCATGGTAGAGGACACAGTCTGAAACCCTGTTAGGTCCGGAGCCTCTCTAGATCAAGATAATTAATTCAGGTCATCGATGGCAGAAAGCCATGAGGATAGTACATTCAATTATGGAATGAAGAGGCATGTGATAAAAAGAGTACGAAAGCAGCCATAAAAATACTTACATTTAGGATTAAGCTAAAATCAAGATTCAAGGCTAAAAGTTGTTATTAAGAAAGAAGACGGTGGATCAAACTTCAAAAAGAAATTGGACAGTCATTTTGAAGCATTCGAAAAACCTAACTCAGCACTAAATCACTATAAACCATGATCGGAGAATTACCAGCTAGTTAATATCTGGGTATGAGTGAAGTGCAGAGGGATCAACCCACAAACCCAGGAGGTCGAGAACTATTACCCGCAAGACGTCGTCGACAATTAATGAATTGGATGTGCCCAAAGAGGAATCAAAAAAGGTCACTCTTGTGCCCCGAAAATTGAAAGGATTGATTCCAGCCACTTCTTATCTGTGGGAAAACGTACAGAAATATAGAAATATTAATAGAAATTTTTGGGTGCTCAACAAATCAGAACAAAATCTGGCACCCTGTTTAGAGCAGACAGGCACAAACACACAGAAGCACAGAGCCATTCAATAGCTTCCAAATCAGAAGAATAGACTGCAAAAACGATAGAATAGCATACGTTTAATGGAAGAACACTTATTGATATATGCTAGCCATCAAGAACTTATATTAATATACAATGGCACAAAGATAATGGCTATAGGCATTATTTAATAAAGACGCTCTAATTAATGCTTTATCTTCACAAACCATACGGAAGAATATATTGGAAGAAGCATTAATTTCACCACAGCATAAAATAAGTTCTCAGAAAACCAATCTATAATACATATCGATGGGAGATTGAAACATAATTATATATTTTGGAAGTATTTGATAAAAAAATATAAAATAGCTTTCCATTTTTGTGATATATGCCAGTAAAGAAAGGTATTTGGACCGCCTCGAACATCTATGCATGATGGTTCTTGATGGTGATTGGTATAATTATAAAAGTTTCCAAAACTCCGGATTTACTTGTAAAGCCGTAGGTAGCAGGTACCGAGTAAAAACCATTAGAGAGAACATGCTGTATGTGCCACTAATATATAATAGAAATTAGGGAAGATCACAGAAGATATGGGTCCAATTGCAAGTTAATGACACTGATATAGGGTCGGGGCAAGGACAAATTGCTTCCCACTTTTGCCTCACTCACCGTTAATAGCAGAGAAGGGTAAAAGAGTTTAACCTATTCGAGACCATGAGCCATTACTTGGCAACTTTGTACAATAATACAAAATGAATGAAATAATTCCGTCCCGAGCGTTAGTCATTCAAAATGGGAAATGAATGGCAGCTTATACTGGTTCAAGGACCGAGTTGTAAGGAACTGTGGTGAGTCGACCCTCCGATTGATCAAAGAATCTTTGATTCTGATATGGATATAAGGAATGTCCATTCGCATTGATGATCACAAGTTGAACTAGACATTCGATGAGGTACAGAGAGAATGGTACCGATGAAGCCTGTAAGTATACTGCTTTACACGATAATGATTGTGTAGACCTCTTGGAAAAGAAAGAGTAGACGTAGGAAGTACGAGATATGAATTGCTGCTATTGCTAGCCTTGATCCAAATTATGATAGTCTCTGTAAAGTGTAAAGGAACTTCATCGCACCACTCTATTGTACTTAGGGTAAACGTTAATGACACTATGACGTTTAAGTGTCCACCATCTTAAAAGTCGCAAGTACCATCGCGCATTGAGCAGAAGATACAGAGTTAATGGCAGAAGAGGAAAACTGGAATTGCCCAAGGAAGCTGCATTTCAAGCATAAGCGAATACCTTCTGAGGGAACAGAGATTAAAAATGCTCGCCTTCCAGCTTTATCTAATTCTGATAAGAACACGAAGTTCTTCAGCATCATTTATTATATATAGAAGGAAGCTAAAATATTTGTAGGAAAAGGACGAAACGTATGAGGTAAAGATGTTGGCAAACATCCATTAGTCCACATCTATCGAAGATAGTCACTCTCAACTCTAAAATCTGGTAGATAATTTACAAGCATGAAGCTGACATATGCGATCAATCAAAAGATTCATCTGAGGTCTGTGGATCTCCAAACTTTGCGAAAAAATATTTTCTAAGAGCGAAGAAAATATGAGCGAAGTAGAATGCCAAATGATTTCAGATTTTGTTACAGGCGTAAAATCCAGAGTGGTAACTCTAGTTTTGGGTCATTTCCGAAGGCGACACAAGATAAGTGCACGGTATTTATTTGTGATACGAAGAAATGACAGATGAATGCAGGTCTATAATGTAAAGACAGTATAATTGAACACATGATGATATAAAAAAGGCATAAGTAACATTTTTTAGGAAAATGCCATTTAATTTAAGAACAGATATCCACGAAAAAACCCTGCAGAACTACAACAACAATAAAGAACGATATCAGCAGATCACACAAGACGATACTTACATAATAAGTAAAGAAGCCTATAGGACAGAAAGAAATTGGTGTCCGAAAGTGGAGAAATTAGTCCATGGAGAAAGCTATTTCTCTATTTTCAGACATTAATCTCTCTTCTGGCTCAACAAGAGAAATCAGTCCATGAAGAAGATTATCGCAAAATAACACTCACACTGGACACAGTAGAAGTATAGATGTCTGCAGCACCACAGAAAATAAAAACTTAAGAAGAAAATTCAACAAATGAAAAAATAAAAATTTTAAGCTCTAAAAGAGATAGAATGAGCACATCAGTCAACTGTCTGGTTCAAATATGAAGGAAGCTCTATATATATATAAATAATGATATATGAGTTATTGCTTCATATGATAACCTTCTCAGTATTATCCAGCGGATCAATTAATCTTAAAGACTTGGAACCAGATTACAGTTTATTTCAGTTTTATCCATCGGATCAAATACACATTGATCGGGAAGAAAAGAATGATAGATTTAATACTTAAGGGAACCACAGAAGAAACCTTAACTATCTCTCTAATAATTGTTGAAATGTAGAAGGAACATTTTGATAGGAAGTTCAACAAGAAATACAGATATGAGTAAACTCAGTAAAAATCTTAAAGAAAAGGTTGATGGCGAAGAAGCCAGAAGCACTACAGGATAAATAGGAACATCAGAACTTACTAATCTGAAATTTGACATTGTTGAAGGATACGAGAAAGTGCACGTTCAACTATCCAGACGCATTGCTTCAAATGGAAGAAGGAACCAAATAATAACAAAATAAGTTTATAGCAATAAAGCTTAATTTCGCAAACATCTTTTACTGATATACTTCGGAATATACATATGTATAGGAACTGACTTTAAAAACTGTTCAGTCTGATAGAAATTTTAGGAATAAAAGAAGAAATAGATGGATACAGGACAAAGGTAGTGAGACCGGTAAGAGAACCTGTGTATCCATAGTAATAATGTAAAGTCAAAACATCTTTAGGAAAGAAAAGATAGAACCATTGATTCGATACTGTAAAGTCATAAGAGACAGCAGTAAAAGTTAATGTTGAACAAGTATAAGAAAGAAAACAACTTTCTTATAAATTTAGAAGAAGGAAGTGTGATTCTGGTAATAAGAGCAAAACAGCTGATACGAAAGAGCAAGATCGTTCTAAATCAAAAGGCTGATTCAAGGAGTAAGAACACCTTTAGAAAATAAACAAGTAAGTTTATACCACTTCAAAGTTTGGGGATTCTAATGAAATTGAATTTAGAGTATCAAAAGTTTGAAGTCGCATATAATTTAAAGAGCATCATGTATAGCCTAATTAGTTTAGAAACAAGAGTATAAATGGGTAATATTCTATTAGTCACATACGAACTAAAAGAGGATACTCGATTTTTTACTTTAACAGAGAAGAATGTCTTCTCTAGTCGAATGATTAGAAGTATGCCTCGCATAAGAAAAAAAAAAAAAACCACTTAAAAGTGTACATTTAGGTAAACAGTAGAGATTCATTTAAACTGTGAAAAGTATATACTTTTTACTTTACTAATTATGTTACATTTACAGATATCACATTACAGTAATCTCTTTAACATTTTGTTTGAATTATTTACTACCTATATAGATATGAAGAAAATTACGAAATTTGAATTCTAATTATCTTTAAAATTGCTATCTCATATATATAAGTGGTAACATCATTCAACATAACATGCGAAAACGCATAATAAGGTGAACAAGTAAAGAGCCACTAGTGATTCATTACACGGCTACCCACTCTGAAATATAGTTCCATATTTGAATTTTAATAATATTTGAAAGAAGCATAGTAAATATTTAGTGTAAGTCATAATGACCACATAATTCTTATTTTCAAAGTCAAATATGATCATTAAACACGATGTCATTACATCAAGTTTTAAATAGTATGAACATTACATTGTCACCACAAGCTGATTTTAACGTAGCACATTAAACTTATTTAAGATTGCATACAAAACAAGGTTACAGACTTAACATTACAAGTATGTTAAAATGTATGAATGAAAGAGTTAAAATACCAACACAGTCACTCAAATGCTAACACATTTAGAAAATTTCTAGTTTGACCTACATACCACGATTTGTTATTTCATTTAAAATAACATTTAAATATTTCACGTTTTAAAGTGAAAAAACTCATACATGTATATCTCATGAACATAACACTAGTATGAATGAATAATCTTATGTATGATTCATATGTAGACAATACATACATATCTGAAAGTAATACTTACATATGTAGCATTATGTGTATATGAAAACACTTGTTCATTAATTAATGTCACAGTCAAAGGACACATTAGTCTTGTTACACTTAGTTTAAAATAGCGTTCAGTCATAAGTGAATAACATAACATTTCGTCCGCTCATGTATTAATAACATAACATTTTTATAACTGATAACAGTTCATGTTCCTAAATATTTAATCACGTTTAAATACCTAGATACACCCAATATTTTAATGTTTAAATTTTATTTAAATAAATTTTATTCCTTTTCAAGCAAAGTAAACATTAAAGGTGTAAAAGGATGATCAAATTTAAAAGAGAATAATAGTGTGAAAGGAGGAGTAAGTTATATTTTTTGTTTACAAAGTTCATGTATTCTAGGAATATATTCATATAGTCGAGAATATTTCTTACTAATTCACACACGCACACAAATTTTGTTATATATTTTCTTATATAGCTAAAAATATAAAATTTGGTAATATGGTAATATACGCTTATAATAACAGGAGTACCTAAGAAAACTTATATAAATTTACATTTATATTTTTATTTACTAATCCTAATTCAAAAACTTTTTTACAGAATTTCTCTGAAGTAAGTGTACTATCAAGGAACATTAATCTATTCTTTTCCAGATATGTATTTTAGCAGGGAACACTGTGGTACGCATTTTTTAAGATAATTTTAATTTGATTATAATTGAACTTATCCTGAAAATTCAAATATGATTAAAAGAAAAGAAATCATATTAAGTTTTCAGGATAAAGTCATTTATTTCCATTCTCCACCAAATAATGGAGTAAATTAAGTAAGGAATGGATAAACACTTTTGACTATTTTATAACATTTATAAATCGGTCCCTGTTCGATTTAATAAATTACTACCAATTGCTTTCGAGTGATTTTGCAAGTTTGCAGATTTATAATTAACATGTGAAATTGCTCGAAAACACTTGTTTTTAATTTACTTCATGATTTTAAAGTTCCTAAAATAATTAGATATCACTGCAACACTATCCCAGCATGAAATGCATAATAGCGTAAATTCTTAATATATCTCACAAGTTTAATAATCATTTTTATATATACATATATATATAAATAATGTCCCTGTTCAAATATAAAAGTTAATGAAAAGAAAATGAAAAGAAAAGTTAAATATTTTCTTTAATAATTCTTAACAATCTGAATATTGTCCCTGTTCATCACATAATAATAATCCATATTTCAAAGATAATTTTAATGA
>JABUQX010016766.1:12500-31858 GCA_015478945.1 Trachelipus rathkii | reverse complement strand
AAGAAATATTAAAAAGGTAAATAAAAATAAATAATTAATAAATATTAAAAAATAAATCATTTATTAATTAAAATAAATAATATTAATATTAAAATGTAATTAAAAAATGTTAAAAAAAAAAGCAAAATATATGAAAATAATATTATATATAATATATATATATATAATATATATATAATATAATAATAATATTATATATATATATATATATAATAATATATATCAATATATATATATATATTATATATATATCATGGCGTACTGGAAGGAAACACTTGGTAGCAGCTTTATATATATAGATATAGTATATATATTAATATATAGATATATATATATAATATTATATATAATATATATATATATATATAATATATATATATATATTTATATAATATATATTATATATAATATTAATACGTACCTATTTATTTGTATGAAAAGCTTGTTTACATTATATTACCAAATACTTAATTTTAAAGCACATTCCAAATGAGTAATTTCTTAGGCCTACCATTTTTTAAAAATAAAGCTGTGTTTTTATAGATAAGTTTTTAAAGCGTTTTCTCTTTAATATAAAATCTTCGCTTTCTCCATAATGCATTAGTTCAATTTATTTTATTGTTTAATGCTAAATACCACATAAATGAAGTGATATAAAATTAAATTTGGTAACCTTTCGATATGATTCGATTTTATATAAAAAAGATTTCAAACCAAACAAACTGCCCAAAAAATGCCAGTTATCAAAGAATGCCTATATCATGACATTTGTTAAATTTTAACACGATCTACATATTTAGGGAAGATTAACGGAAAGTTTCATAATTTCGATATAGCATAACATACACCCCTTCCTTATAACTTATATAAAAAAATGACGTCCTTCGCCCGCCGTAGCAAAGAATTTTACTCTTAAGAATCAGAGTAGGAGCTGAGAACCTAACAGCAATAGGCGTCATTATTATAGAATTATTATTGTGTTTGTTTTCTTTTAATTTATGATGCAAAGTAGCTTCTTTTTTAACTTTTATATAAAATCTTTAAATAATTTAGTATACTTTTACCAATTTAATTTCAATTATTTGTTAAAACCTAAAAAAATATTTGGGTATGACACCTCCCTGCCTACCCTATGTATACCCCCTGATATATATATATATATATATATATATATATATATATATATATATATTATATATATAATATAATATATATATATATATATATATATATATATAATATTATATTATATATACACACAGGGGCGTATCCAGGATTTTTTTTCGGGGCCAAGCAAAATCGTTCCTTTATTAAATAGTACACCACGTCTTAAGAGCTTTCTATGCAATTTATTAGATCTTACTATACGTGCTTGTAAAATTAGTTGTGAGTCCTTATATAAATAATCTATTGAGTGAGTGTGAGCCCTTCATATAAGTACTTATCACTTCCTAATACTCTATCACTTGTCATTTGTTCATCTACTGCCTGTCACGCTCACACTCCGAGTTCTGTTATTAATTACAAACGTTAATATATAATATATATATATATATAATATATATAGGTCTAAATGACATCTAATTCTCCTGTTAAAAATTATATAAGGAACACTAACGACTCCATATTCCTTGTTCCATGGACACCACACATCTATAACAATTATATGTGCGTAAATTATAATTCAACTCTGCGCTTTATATTAGTTAAACGCATGATGATACTTAAAAATTTTTTAGGTTCTAAGAAATTTTCGGGGGGAGATTTGGCGTAGAATCCCCCTATCGCGCGCCCCCTCCTTGGAATCGCCACCTAATATATTATAAATATGTATATGTAATATATATATTACTCCAGCCCGTCGGTCTGTGTGACCTGTCACTTTGCTTAACACATCAGCTCTATTGCAAGTCATATATAGATATTAACCTCAATAACATATCGAAAAGATTTACCATAGCGAGACAGGGTCATCTATGTAGTAGTAAAGGTTGTAACAGACTGGACGGCACGAGTCATATCGGATTCGAAGGATCGCGTCTTTGGCATATTGGTAGCGTCCACTCTTTCAGAGTCGTATGTCAATTTACAGTCATATATTTTTTTAGACTCATACCTTCCTGACCACCTTGTCCTATTATGATCCGATCATTAAGTTCAAACACGACGGTTTACGCCCAAGCCCTTCGTCTATATAGTAGGGGTATGTATGTGTGTGCAGGTATTATGTGTAGTTTTTTTGTTACTTCACCCCGTTAGGCACCCTGGTTCACGTTCACCCGCCACCTACCCCCTTTATTCTATTGCAGGTATTCGTGTATGATTTTTCTGTCATAACTATTGTGTGTCGCTCAAGCGCTCTGCGCTCTCTGTAGTGTTAGGCATTACAAACCTTACCACCTTCTTCAGACATTATGTACTAATCAGTTTTGGTACTTAGAGGTTGTGAGTCTTCTTATCACTTCTCAGATCGGCCTCACTGTTGCTATCAATAGTAGAGATCAGTCACTTTCGTTGTTAATGAAAACATAATTTTAGAATGCTATTTTACGAGTTTCGCCTTGGTTTAAATCGCTCAGACTACACCCTACTTTTACGTCAGAGATCTCATGTTGTTTATATATTTTAGGACATGGTCCGATCTCTTACTCTTTTGTTTTCGAAGTTATCTAAATCTGTTAATACTTAATATCTATGGCCATATAAAATATTTTTATTAAATTTTAAGGAGTGCGTGAGATGCCATTATACTTAGAATTTAGACTAACTTTTATCTTCACGAGCGTTCAGTAGGCCGCTGACAATCTTTCACACCTTCGTAATCTGATATGTGTACTTGAACAACGTCGCATACACATATTATTATGAGCACCTTATATACCCACCCATAGTTTAACTTTATCCATGATCCACACTAGCTCTTATAATTATTAATCACCTTAGATTCCGTTCAATGTAACGTGATATTTCTACCTTAACATAAATTTCTTATATACACTCAGCTTCCTTCACTTTTGATCGCACCATCTCTACGAGCTCTCAAATTAGCCACATATAACACCTAATTAAATCCACATAACTTATTATCATAAGTGTGCAACAGACCGGCAACCGTATGTGTTGGCTCGAGTCACTGTATTTTTTACTTAACTTGTTAATATAAATCTCTCTATTGAATTTATCCTATTCCGTATTGCCGTATGCGATCCACTCTGCTCCTCACACATCCTGTCCAGCTCTGAGCAGCATT
Source organism: Trachelipus rathkii (assembly GCA_015478945.1). Taxonomy (NCBI): domain Eukaryota; kingdom Metazoa; phylum Arthropoda; class Malacostraca; order Isopoda; family Trachelipodidae; genus Trachelipus; species Trachelipus rathkii. The sequence goes on along the minus strand of JABUQX010016766.1, from coordinate 28,608 downwards.
TTAATTCCGCGTTTAAAACTCATCTCCTATCCAATAATCCTCAAACCACTGTAATTTCTCGATCTCGAAACCGGACATCTCGGATCCAGTATATTGCATCACTCGCTCTGTGCAATCTATTTCGATCGAGCGCAATGGAGCTCACTTCATCAGTGCACCTACAGATCTTCATCTGTGGCAGGGATCGATAACACACATGATATGCTTACTTATCGATACATTTTTATAGCTTTTTTTTACAACCATTTCACAGCCTTCAGACATCTCAGCTATGTACCCCTATCAAAGGATGCGACAGAAACCGTTAGGCTTAAATACATGCCCCAACAAAGGGATCATACTAACTATTAGGCTTAAATTAGGACCTTAAATACGAATTTTCTCCTTTTTAGCATAACGTTAGTCCTAACACCTGTTAACCTTTCAATCACCTATCTAAGTCGTGAATCATTTATACTGGATTTAGTTTTACGCTTGCGTGCAGTCACGCATAATGTTCTCGATTTCCATCAACGCGTTGAGTCAAGCTACCGAGCCCCTCAGTTCCGACGTGTCGCGCAAATTCCGGCCTCCCGCCGCCAGCCGCCCGCTAACAGCCCCCGGTTTCCTATATTATCCCTATAATATAAACTATCTATATATATATAATTATAGTATAATATTATATATACTATATACTACTTATATATATATATATATATAGTTTAGTCACCCTATAATTAATCAGCTAAACAAGACTATGAATCGCATTTCGAATACTCGAACTCATTGCACATATTGAGTGCATCCCACCAGCATGATCATCAGTTTGAAACTACTTAATAAACTCAAAGTATGACACCATACGTCTCTCGACTTCTACGTATTTAAATATTTTTAAAACTTTAACTCATATGCATGAATTGATGTCTTCCAGGTCAGAAGCTGACCACCAGGGCGCAGCATGCGCACCTCCGCGTGAAGTCAGACGAACCCGCCCGGCGCTTCCGCCCGTTCCCGCCACACCGCTTGCGCCCGCAAAGGCGCAATATATTCCGCGTACCGCCGCCGCGTGCGCGCCTCAAGGCGCAATATTTCCGCGGGCTGAGAAAGAAAAATATGATTATCAATTGTTTAATTCCTATTCAAAAATTTCCTTTTCAAAATATACTATGAGTCATTCATTTTTACTTCATACTTAAACATTTTTAATTAAAATCATACACTTTACAGTCCTTAAAGCAGTAAAACAAAAACCTACTAATCCTTTTTGCTAGCAATTGAGAGCACACATGTGTACACCACACACACACAAAACACACACACACACCACCACACACACACACACTCGATATTTTGATGCCTCAACTTTGATGCCTCAGCTTTTGATGCCTCAACTTTGATGCCTCAGCTTGATGACTCATTCTTGATGCCTCAACTTTTATGCCTCAGCTTTTGATGCACTCATCTTTGTTACTGGATAAAAGAAGGAGTAATATTTATAGGAAGAGAAGAAGAAGAAGAAGAAGAAGAAGAAGAAGAAGAAGAAAAGAAGAAAGAAGAAAAGAAGCGAAGCTGTTAGTTCAAGCCACTTATATGAGAACTAAAGGAAGAGGATGGAATAAGAAGAAGATGAAGAGTATAAAGAAATGAAAAGAAACTGTCTATTATCCAAGTCCAGAGCACATGACCAGTGTAGCAGCCCCGAGTTTACCATACCGCAAATGTATGGCAGGAATCACACTCGGAATTCTTGCATATCCAACGTTGGCACAATTGATCAATTGAGGTGGTTTATATATGTCTTCAAAGGAATAGATCCGAATTTTAGGATTATCATAAACCCCCAAAATAGTTCGAGGAACCTTTGAGTGGGTCCTCAGCTGGAAAAAAAGAAGAACAGTTACAGAGTTCAGAGAAGGAAGAATAAGGAAGGAAATAGAAAGTTTCGTAAGATAGAACCAAAATGAGTCATTGGAGCTATCGATATCGGCACCGGTGCAGGGTCGTTGCGGGTTTCGAGTTAGTAAATATGTGCTTATCACCATAATATTAGTATATATAAATATATAATAGTATATATAATATATATAATATAATATATATATACATATATATATATATATATATATATATATATATATATATATATATATATATATATATATATATATATATATATATATATATTATATATATATAATATAATCTATATATTGTCGGTGTTCAGTGTATTGTAGGAATAGAATAACATAGTTTCAAACATTTCAAAAGTTTCATGAAAATCTGAGAGGGGGAGCCGAACCCCAAAATGTGTTTTTCCATTTTAAATGAAATTTTAAAAGATAAGTTAATAATACATAAACTTAAGCTCTATCAACAGCCCCATGTATAAATATATGTAGCAACAGCCCTATGTTGTACAAATATATATGAAACTTAACTCAGAGAACTAAGTGTACTTCTCTTTAGTCATACACAAATGTTATACATAATGTTGTACAACCGATTATTCAAGTTAATATTTCTCAAGTTGTCAGATGTAATGCTAATTCTCTTTTTTTTCTTTTTTTTTTTTTTCAAAGTTTTCCCTAATAAAGATGGTGTATGTTTATGCATTGTATAGTATATGGTGTGTATGTGTAGTTTTAGAGAGGTGTATACACATGTCTATATCATTTTATTTCAAACTGAGAAGTATTTTATTTATAGAAAAGCGGTTTCATACGTTAAGTTAAGAGTTAAGTTAAATTTAAAGTTAGAGTTTAGTTAAAGTTGGAGATAAAGTTCCGGTAAAGTTTAGTTTAAATTGAAAAGGATAAAAATTATATTTTTCATGTATTAATACAAATGTTTTTTGAAAAACATTGTCTTTTGATGAAAAAAACATTTTTAAAAAACATTGTTTCTAGAAAAAAGTTGTCAAATTTCCCCGAAAAACATGATTTTAGGGACCATAAGCAAAATTAAAAAGCAGATAAACACTACAGCAAACAGCCCCCAGGGGCCCCATCCCCCACCCGCTACTGTTTTATGCTTTACTGCTTTACCATACTTACTATAAATTAAAAATATATGTCACTTCCCTATTTTCGTCTTGTTCCAATCATAGACATATTTATTTCACAGTTACCCTTTTTCTAAAACCATTTTAAAAAGAACTTAACTTAAATATAATATATTTAATTGTAACACTTAGAGAGACATGTGGTTAGACCTTTGCTATCTATATATATATATATACTATTATACTAACACACTATATAATAATATATACCATACTATAAGTATAATCACACTATTATCACATCACATTATAATATATATATATATAAACAGCTAACATTAACAAATTTCCATACTGAACAGCAGTAAAGTAACTAACATAACATAGCATACAAAACGTAAACTATTCACACTTTTGTCAAGCATGTCTAACATATCAATGTTAATTTACATTAAAATAGTAATATTTAACAAAGATTTATCGAATCCTAACCTAAACGATTTGTAATAAACTAAGATAAATTCACACACCAGACAACACAACTACACCACAGCCACCACACACGTACACAAACACAGAGGAATATTTGGCAGCGTAACAAAAGTTTCACAAATTAATAAAGCTAACATTCATCACCTAAACTAAACGTCACAAACCTAACATACCTGAAGCACGAATAAACAGCTAACATTAACAAATTTCCATAACATAACCGGAGTAAAGTAATCAAAATATCATACAAAAACGTAACCTATTCACACTTTTTTCATACATGTCCTTAACATATCAATAATGTTAATTTTCGATTAACATAGTAATATTTAAACAAGAGAAATTTAACGACTCCTAACCTAACTATTGTAATAACTAAGAATAAATGCCACACACAACACACACACCACCACACACACACACAACATACACACACACACACACACAAAAAAACAAAAACACAAAAAAACACGAAAGATATATATCAAGTACAATGTTTTTACATAATAAAGCCAATATAGCAACACCTGAACTAAGAATTATATAATATACAACGACAAAATTAACATACTTAAAACACGAATAAACTGTTTACATTAGCAAAATTCCATACTTTAACAACAGTAAACAGCTAACATTACATACAAAAACGTAACCTATTCACACCTTTTCAGGCATATCTCATATCAATGCTAAATTTACATTAACATGGTAATAGTTTTAGCAAAAATTTATCATAACCCTGTCTAATTATCATATGACTAACGAATAAATGCTAAACGTACCAAAAAGGTTTTGCGCATTAACATAGTAAATCATTTGTCAAAGAAAAATCATCTAGGAACAGAGCACACAATCTTCTACCACTGTTCAAAATCTAAAACGAAATTATACGATAAACAATAACGTCTCGAGAGAAAAGATCAAGGCAAACTATTTACATGCGACCCAAACACAAGTTTAAGAGATAAAGGATCATCTTCACACACACTATAGATAATTTCAGGCCAATCACAGAATAGGGTAAATATAGATAACGGATATGTCCAAAATGGAAATAGCATCCAAAGTTCTTACGACTATATATATATATATATATATATATATAATATAATATATATAATAATATAGATATATACTATATATATATATATATATATATAGCTTAAACATATACATAGGATACGCCCCCCATATTTAAAATAAAAGAAACCCAAAATAGCATACATAATAAAGTATCTAAAGGAATACATCTTCCACCGAGAGATACCCCAGGGTTTCACCCCTTGCTAGATGCACCCCGAAGGTGTGAAGCAGGCATTGAGCCCTCAGCCCGAAGGGCTGAGACCTTATCCCTCCTTCGGAGGGGTAAATCCTGCCGTTACACACCCCTCGGGGTGCTACTCCATGATGGGATTCATTAGTCTAGCAAGGTGAAACCCTGGGTAATCATCTCGGTGGAAGATGTATTTCTTTAATACTTATTAGTTGCTATTTTGGTTCTTTTTATTTTACATAATAGGGTATCCCTATGTAATGTTAATGGAGTATATAGTATATAATATATATATATATATATATATATATATATATAATAAATATATAATATATATCATTATTATTAAATATAATATTATATATAATGTAAAGTTATGTATGGGGCTTTTCCATTTTGGACATATCCGTTATCTATATTTACCCTATTCTGTGATTGGCTGAAATATCCTATACCTTTCCGTGATTGGTTGAAATATCCGTATCTCTTAGACTTGTGTTTGTTCCAGTAATATTGCCTTATCTTTTCTCTCGAGACTTATTTTATCGTTATATTGTTTTAATTTGAACGTGTTAGAAGGTTGTGCTCTGTCTTTAAAATGATTTTTTTGATAAATATTACTATGTAATGCGAAAAACTTTTGTACGTTAGCATATTCGTTAGTCAGTATTATAATTAGACAGGGTTATGATAAAACATTTTGCTAAATATTACCAGTTAGTGCTTAAAATATAGCATTAAATTGTTACAGATTGCTTGAAAAAAGTTGTGAAGTAAGGTTTACGTTTTTGTAATTGTTAAGTTAGCTGTTACGTTGTAAGTATGGAACTTTGCTAATGTAAACATTTATTCGAAGTTCTAAGGTATGTAATTTTGTCGTTGTATATTATATTCTTATACGTTATGCTATGGTGGCTTTATTAATGTAAAAACATTTTACGTTAACATATTTTCGTGTTTTGTGTTGTGTTGTCGTGTGTGTGTTGTGCTGTGGTGGTGTGTGTGTGTGCATTATTCTATAGTTCATTACAATAGTTAGGTTTAGGTTAGGATACGTTAAACATCTTTGTTAAATATTACTATGTAAGGTAAAAATATTGATATGTTAAAGACATGTATGAAAAAGTGTTGAATAGTTACGTTTTTGTATGATATTTGATTACTTTACTGCTGTTAAGTATGGAATTGTTATATGTTAGCGTTTATTCGTTGAAATATGTTAGGTTTTCGTTGTACATTATATTCTTAGTTTAGTATGCTATGTTAGCTTTATAATGTGAAACTTTGTTACGCTGCCAAATATTCCTCTGTGTTTGTGTTGTGTGTTGTGTGTTGTGTGTGTTTGATTTATTCTTAGTTAATTACAATCGTTAGTTAAGGCATTCCGATAAACTTGTTAAAATATTACTATGTTTAATGTAAAAATAACATTGATATGTTAAAGACATGCATGAAATAAGTGTGAATATCACGTTTTATTGTATTGCCTATGTTAGTTCCTATTACTGCTCTTAAGTCACACACTTTAACATTGGGTTTTGGCTCTAATATACTTATATATATAATATACACTACTTATCTATATATATATATAGATATAATATATATATATATCATATATATATATATATATATATATATATAAAAAGTCTACCACCATGTCTCTTAAGTGTTACAATTTAAAATATATTTATTAAGCTAAAGTTTTTTTTAAAAAAGTTTTAGAAAAGGTAATGTGAAATACAAATGTATAGATTGAAAAGAAAAAAATTAGGAAGATGACATATATTTTTATTAATGAAGTATGGTTAAAAAGCAGAAAGCAGAAAACATGAAGTGGGTGGGGTGGGGGATGCGGGCCCTGGGGGCTGTTTGCGGTGTGTTTTTCCGTGGAAATTGACAAACTTTTTCTAGAAACAATGTTTTTTAAAAAATGTTTTTTAAAAAATAAAAATGTTTTCATTCAAAAAGAACATTTGTTTTTTTCAAAAAACATTTGTATTTAAAACATGAAAAATATAAATCTTATCTTCAACATGAAAAATTTAACTTTAACTTTATCCTCTAGCTTTAACTTTAACTCTAACTTTCTGGTAAATGAAAACCGCTTTTCTATAAATAGAAATAACCTTCCACGTTGAAATAAAAAATGTAGACATGTGTATACGACTCTAACTAAAACAAACACATACACACATTAACACAGTATACACATGCATACACAACACACATCTATATATAGGAAACTTGATTTATAGCATTACATTAAACAAAATCGAGTGCAATTTGACTTAATATCTCAGTTGTACAACATAGTTGGATACCGTTGTATGACTAATAGAGTGACGCACTTAAGTGCTCGTGTGTGGTGAAGGTTCAGTATGATTATTTGACGACATGAGCGTTGCTACATAATTTATACATGACATGGGGGCTGTTGATTAGAGCTTAAGTTTATTTATTAATTAACTTATTAATCTTTTTAAAAATATCTTCTACTTCTCAAGAAGATTATGGTTAAAACCACAGTTTGGTTTCCGGCCCCCCTTCTCAGTGTGTGGTCCCTATACACCTTTGAATGTTATTTGAAACTATTATCATAGTTCTACATCAACTGTAAGACATTATATATAGTAATGATAATATGATATAGGTAAAGTAATTAAGTATGATATATTAATATAGTGTATATAATATAGTTATTATATATATATATATACTATAATATATATATATATATATATATATATATATATATATATATATATATATATATAAAAACTAATATTATGGTGATAAGCACATATTTACTAACTCGACACCGCACCGACCCTGCACCGGTGCCGATACCGATAGCTCCAATGACTCATTTGTTCTATCTTACGAAACTTCTATTTCCTTCCTTCATCTTTTCTCTGTCTTGTACTCTGTAAATTGCTGAGGACCCACTCAAGGGTTCCTCGAATTCATTTTGGGGTTACGACATCCCAAAATTCGGAATCTATGTCCTTTGAAACATATATAAACACACCTCAATTGACTAAATATGCAATTGGAGCCAGAATTCCAGTGTGACTCCGCCATCACAAACTCCGGCTCCGGCTCATATGCTCCGTCATATGAGACTTCTTCTTCTTCTTCTTCTCCTCCTTCTTCTTCTTCCTCCTCCTCCTTCTTCTTCTTCTTCTTCTTCTTCTTCTTCTTCTTCTTCTTCTTCTTGCTTTCAGTCTTTTCTTACTCCATCCTCCTTATTTTCCAGTACAAAGATGAGTCATCAAAACTGACTGAGCATCAAAGATTGAGTATCAAAGCTGAGGCATCAAAGTTGAGGCATCAAAGCTGAGGCATCAAAGTTGAGGCATCAAAATATCGAGTGTGTGTGTGTGTGAAGTCAAATGCCTAGCAACAAAGGGATTAGTAGGCTTTTGTTTTACTGCTTTAAGGACTGTAAAGTGTATGTTTTTAATAAAAAATGTTTAAGTATGAAGTAAAAATGAATGACTCATAGTATATTTGAAAAGAAATTCTTTGAATAGTTTACATTGATATCATATTTTTCGCTCGCGCGGAAATATTGCGCCTGAGGGCGCACGCGGCGGCGGTTACCCGGAAATATTAAGCCTGCGGGCGCAAGCAGCGGGCGGCAACGCGGCGGGTGGGTTCGTCTGACTTCACGCAGAGGGCGCATGCTGCGCCTGGGTGGTCAGCTTAGACCTAGGGAAGATCAATAATTCATGCATTGACGTTTTAAAGTTTAAAATATTTAAATACGTAGAAGTCGAGAAACGTATGGTGTCATACTTTGAGTTTATTAAGTAGTTTCAAACTGATGATCATGCTGGTGGGATGCACTCAAAATGTGCAATGAGTTCGAGTATTCGAAATGCGATTCATAGTCTTCGTTAGCTTGCATTATATTATATATATATATATATATATATATATATATAATATATAATATAAGATATATATATATATAATATATTATATATATATATATATATATATATATATATATATAATAATATTATATAGTAAGTATAAATATGACCGGGCTGTTAGCGGGCGGCTGGCGGTGGCCGGCGGGCGGCGGGCGGCGGCGGCGAATGGGACAGCGTCGGCTGACGGGCTCGGAGCTGAACTCTAAAGCGTTGATGAAGATCAAAACCATTAAGTACGCCGCAAGCTCAAAACTCCCGTAAAAATGATTCACGAACTTAGAATGAAGGTGATTGAAAGAGTAACAGGATGCTAGACTAACGTTGCTAGGAACACTATTTAAGCCTAAATGGTTAAATGATCCCATTAATTGGCAGTATTTAAGCCTAACGGTTACTGTCGCATCCTTTGATAGGGGACATAGCTGAGATGTCTGAAGGTTGTGAAATGGTGGTAAAAAAGGTTAAAAGATGTACTCATAAAGTTAAAATTATAAAAAGCTAATAACTTAATTAACAGGTAAACTAATGAAATTACAGGAAAAAGCTTTTGAAAAGGATTAGGTAAGTAGATGAGTAGTGAAATTGACTAAAAAGTGCCATAAAATATATCAAAAAGATTAAAAATCCTAGAAAATTTACCAATTGGCTGAATTATATGAAAAATGATAGAAAAAGCTCAGAAATTCATTTAAGATTGAGAAGTCATAAAAATATATACCTAAAATGAATTAAAAAATACAAAAAAAAAAGGTAAAAAGTGAAAAATCTGAAAAAAACTAATAGGTTGCCAGAATTAGCAGGAAAACGCTAAATAAAGTCAGGAAAAGTAGCTAAGTATAGAGTTCTTTAAAAATATATACTAGAATGATAAAACGTCGGAAGAAAAGTTAAAAAGGTGCTAAAAAATACTGAAATTTAGGCTATAGGTTGCCAGATTTAACAGGAAAAAAGCTCTAAAAATGTCATGAAATGTAGCAGAGTTGAAGAAAGTCGTTAAAAATATATACAAAAATGATAAAAATGTCGAAAAAAAGGTTTAAAAAAAAAGGCTCAGGAAAGAACGTGAATCATAACATAGCTGAATAGAATAAAGGGGTAGGGAGTACCCAGGGTGCTAACGGGGTGAAAGTAACAAAAAATACACATACACCTGCACCCACACATACATACCCCTAAAACAGCTGGCGAACGTACATGAAAATGGGGCCCCCGGGGGCTGAACCCCCCCATTAAAAACGCCATACACGAAAAGTACCCAAGAAGGTAGCTGAGTACTAAAAAAAATATATGACTGTTATTGACATGACGAACTTGAAAGGGTCGACGACTCCCCCAACAAGTCGTCCGACAACTTCCCTCCCCTTACTACTAACATCATCTATCTTTTTCCCAAGACTGGGGGTAAGGCGCGTGACAGAAACAGAAAAGTATAGAAGAATATGACATAAGTCAAAAAGAAAAAAGCCAATCCTTTACCGCCCTCTATACCTATTATGAGAGACTCGTTGTAGTAAAAATCCACCCTTAGAGCTTCACGGACCGCGACATAGTGATGGAACAGTTGTAGAAGACCAGCCTTTTCGGTATGAAGGAATAGAGATATTTGCTTCAAACTTGGCAATATAATCTATTATGGGTTAAGCTCAAACAGGGATAATTTCAAGTCGGGGGAATGTATATAGAGGGGGTCGCCCCCCGAGGTGGACGTAAATATGCGCTATTACGCCTTGTGGAGCTGCTGAGAAGCCATGAGTTAGCCTAATTCGACACCTGGAGGTCAGACAGACCGAACTGTGCTTGTGTTGTCTGTTTGTGGTTGTTCGGCTGTGTATTATTATTACACGAAGAAGTGACCGAAGGGTCACTTTCTGAGTAGTTTTTTAAAGCCCTTCTACGGTTCCTACATCTAATTTATTCTCCTCGCGTCTGCCCCGCTTCGTTACAGTTTACGCCACTTTGGGTACGGCCTCCGGCTCCGGCTCGCGGCTCAGCCTCTGGAGTCCAATATTATATATCATAGAGGTTAGAGTTATCGTATTGGGTTAAAAATTTGGACGCTTTTATAGGGGACGTAATCTCATCATAAGGTGAATACGTTACCCCTTGGGTTCGCTCTGAGGGTGGGACCCCACCCCTTTAAAAAATAAATTGATCATAGAAGGCAGAAATTTGGATATGAAGAAGAGGAGAAAGGAGTTAATGCTCATAGGTTGAGTTGACAATGGAGCCAGTGGTGGGTGCCAGTGCGGTGCCTGGATATAAATATTTGTATATAATAATAATACAACATTGGTGTTAAAATATATGTTTATAAGGACATAGATCTCAACTTGGTGTTTTAGCCCTCTCCTTTCTCTCTCATAGCATGCTGATTGTATTCACAAGCCAGGATCGATGCGTGTGCCGCCCGCAGGCGCGCATCCGGTGCCAATCCGCGGCGTGCATCTAGGCGCGTACGCGCGCTGCGTGCGCGCTCGCCCGCGCGATCGATGCGCATTGGCCGGTGCGTCGCTCGCAGCCGCGATCGCCGACGCGAGCAGCACAAGATTTACGTTTTACATACCCTAGATCAGTAAATCAGTAAATAAATCAAACTGCCCTCTCCTAACCCCTCCTCCCCTTTCTGTCCATCCATGATCTATTGATCTATTGAATTAAAATCCTACCCTGTATCATTTGCTATTAAAATTCTTAACCTCTAGACACCCTAAAAAAATGCATTTCATTAAATCAAACAACCCTCACCACTCCCACTCCCCCCTCTCCCTACCTCCCCATCTATTGATCTATTGATTCAAGGTCATTTTTCTTTAGTATAAGATAATTCTTGGATAAAAGCGGAAAAAGAAAACAAGTTTTTATTTTAATGCCTTTATAACATATGTGCAAACTACATAATCGTTAACATATAAATTTTTAGCATCAAATATTTTACAAAGTTTATTAAAAAAAACATATTTAAAAAAATTAATGCAAATAAATACAGTATACACCACATAATTTAGAACTGAATAGTTGTACAGGAAAACATAAGTCTTAACAGATTGACCTTATTATAGTTTTTTAAAAAAGTTGTTTAATAATGATTACTAAAGCATAAACAGCTAAATGCAGAGAGTCAAGGAAATATTCAAAAAGATATTTTTATTCTTATACACAGGTATCCAGTGTCCATTGCGCGAAACCATCCGGGGAGAAGTGTGAAGATAAGACCAGAGTCAGTATCCAATTTCACAGAACAGATTGCTATGTTTTACATACCCTAAATCAGTAAATCAGTAAATCAAAACAACCCTCACCACTCCCACTCCCCCCTCTCCCTACCTCCCATCTATTGAAGTCTATTGATTCAGTCGATTATTTTCCTTTAGTATAAATAAGTTCTTGGGATAAAAAGCGGGAAGAAAAAAAGAAAACAAGTTTTTATTTTAATGCCTTTATAACATATGTGCAAAACTACTTAATCGTTAACATATAAATTTTTAGCATCAAAGATATATTTACCAATTTATTAAAAGAAACATATTTTAAAAAAACATTTAATTGAAAATAAATACGTAGTATACACACATTTAAAAATTAGGACCTGATAGGTTGAACAGGAAACATAAGTCTTAACATAGGATTGGAACATTATTATATTTTAAAAAAGTTGTTACATAATGATTACTAAACATAAATCTAAATGCAGAGAGTCAAGAAATATACAACATTATTTTATTTTATTCTTATACACAGCTATTCAATGTCCATTGCTTGAAACATCCCGGGAAGAAGTTTTGAAGATAAGACCAGAGTCAGTATCAATTTCACAGAACAGAGTTTCATTACTGCGAATACACCTTAAAATCTTCTTTCGTTTCGAGCGTTTAATATTTCTTCTTTCATCATCGATTAATAATTCAAGATTATATTTCGTACTCTGTCAATCTCGATGATTTGAAGATGTTCCAGATACACAGAACTGAGATTTAGGATGTCAAACTTTGTCCAAATTTGAGACTCAATCCTAATGTTCCTTTTCTTAGGATATTGAGATGATAAGCATTACAAAGCTGAAAGATCAGCAGTGAGATCGTATGCATATAAATTACTGTTTTCAGCATAATTCTTGAGATCGACACCTGTACCGTTATCGCTGCATGATACCGTATTGGCAAATAATCGTAAAAAGGACGTGAGCATTGGAAATGTGAGTCTTCATATATCACTCATAATCACGACCGTATGTTGGCCATTCACATGTAAACTATACCTCTAAGTCTGAAATGGATAAATTTAATAGCAGACTTTCCATAGTTTCCAGAATAAGCATCGTGTTCTACAATTCCTATTATTACCTTCTGAGGTAAGCTACCATTGACGATGTTAGGTATATTAATACTCGATAATCTTTGGGTAAAGTTAAAATTTTAGTCTCAATTCTCTTGATTGGATATTTCGCTGTATCGGTCAAAAGAGATTTCTTCTATTCCATATGTGTAATGGGAGATAATTTCACTTTACGTACATAAAGAAATGCGTCCAGTAAATTTAAAGATAGGCTTTGGTGCCGTAGTTGTTGCTAAAGGGCGCTTTTAACATAAAGAGCAAACAGGTGTAGATCTAGTTAACCTGATACGCGTATCCACTGATGGTAGAAAAGTCTTTCCTGAGAGAAGAATAGTCACCATTTACTCACGATCCATATATTATACGTGTATATTTTTAGATTAGCAAAAGTTTCTATGTTTCTCTACATCTTTTTAAATTGTAATATCCACATGATTGTAGATGGGACTGTTTAGCGTCTTGAGAATAATTTAGTAAAGTTTCAATATAATTCTATAAGGTAACTTGCAGCTGATTGCTCCTAGAGATGTTTCATTTAAAAATACCTCAAGTGATTAAAACACGTATAACATGGAAAATTTGTTTCGGTGGATACTATGTGATCGGTTCCTGTGAAATCTGAACCATCTTCGTTTACTAACTTAGTCTTTTTAGATATAAAAACACATTCGAAGGGGTCAAGATATTGATCAGAAAGTGCCAGGAATATTGAAATCGAGAGGTACATCTGTGTTTGTGATTGAGTGAACGGGATTAATACTAAAAAAGTTGGATTCACTCACACTAATCTGTGTAGGGTTCACAGAGAAGAGATCCAATTCACTCATACAACAGTCTGGGCTGGAGGGATGGAGGAAATGCATCTTGCGGGTACAATCACCGAACGTATAATGAGGAGAGATTTGTTTAAACATTTCTTATATACAAAATAGTTACAGGTTGTCACTTAAACATTCCTTCTTATCATCGTTATTAAAGGGAAAACACATCAATACACTTTTCTTTAGTGGTCCTTTCCTATTCCTCTTTATAGGTTTTTTTACGGCGACCTACACCTTGACCAGTTCTTACGTCGTATTTTTCGTTTAACATCATCTAACATTTCATCAGAAGCATCGGCTAATCGACTGTTTACAGCTGTTCGAGGGTCGATACCTCCCATAATATCCTGGAAAGTATCTATATCTGTCCTAGCTGCTTTTTTAGCAATGTATTTACCTCCTGATTTAACAAAGGGATAGCACGTCTGAACAACGAAGCAAAGAATCCACCCTAAAAAACCATACCCCCTCTGCATCTGAACCCCTGAAGACTCGTTCTCTTTCCATTATAATCTTTCGATCTCTCTCACTCTTACAGCATCTATATAGCTTATCGTTGAGTTATGTACTGTGTAGTTTATCCTATGCATCTCCTATGTACAACGCACGCATGAACTCTACCTGCTCGACGATCTCTTCCTATAATTACTATAGGCTGATCAGATCGATCTCCCCAGTAGCTTCTTGATCACAAAAACTAGAGTCAATTAATCAGGTAAAGATGAAATACTTTAGAGAAAGAAAATAATAATTAACTTAGAAACGACACTTAAAGATAACTTCACAAACATAACATAATCAGATACCAAACACAGAAATAAAATCTGTAAAATACACACTAAAGCAATACGACGAGCTCGACGAACCTCCGACCTACATCACCAAAATCCAAGATAAAAAAATATAGAATTACAGAGATCCGACTCTATCTCTCATAACAGACACTGAACAAGAGATGCAATACACCTCCATCACACCTCCTATACAAATATATAACAACAACAAAACACACCCACCACCTAACTGAACCTACACACCACGCTACAACACAAAATTAATGCAATACCCTCACAGATCTCTCCACTAGCTATCACACATACATCCATCTCAACGAATCACCATTAACACACCAACAGAAACAAAACCAAACAAACACATAGGCGAATCCAAATATCGCGAGAATCCATCATATAAACCCATAGAGACAATGCAGACTAAAATATACAAAGAACACAACAAGCAAAATACAATATCGAACAACCCAATACATATACCTACACACCATATAAAGAAATATAAATATAACGATGGACGAAAATATAAGAAATAAATAGAACCATATATATAACAGAGAGAATAATAAATGAGAATAAGACAAAAAAATATAATAGAAATCTAGAAATCACAATCGTATCTCCACGAGAAGACCACATTCGCATATAAACAACCTACAGAACATATAAATAATAGAAAAACACAAAACCATATATATAAGATACATACACCACAGAAAATAATAACACCAACACAAAACACCAACATATATTACACTCCTTACACATAAATATAATCACTCAAAAACACTACAATATACAGATCAATTACCCACAACAACACATAAAGATACAGGAGATATTTATATTCTAAACACACAACAAAAAAATACACCAAATTATATAATAAAAATATATATAAGAGAAAATAAGCAACATCCAAAAACGATACAGAGAAGAAATCACATTACAATACAATCAGATATAGAAATCCAAGAGAAACTATATAATACAACTTAACAAAGATATAGAAAATCTCTCACGCAATCAAACGTAAACACCACAACAAAAATAGAAGCAGATATCAAACATACTAACATATCCAGAAATTAAAGCAGTACAAAATAATATAATAATAACTAACTACAGACGAACTCAAGAAATATAGCATACCAAATAAAAACGAGATAAAAAAGAGACAAAAAAAAAACATTAGAAATAAAAAAAACTATAAAGATATATATAGAAACACCCAACTACAAAGTAACACATAGCTATATATTCACAACAATACAGCGATACCTACACAATCTAACACGAGACTTCAGCGAAATAATTTCCACATAACACAAAAATAACTCTACCGAGGATCAATATCATACCACACAAATAAACATCGACAACACTCATAA
Source organism: Trachelipus rathkii (assembly GCA_015478945.1). Taxonomy (NCBI): domain Eukaryota; kingdom Metazoa; phylum Arthropoda; class Malacostraca; order Isopoda; family Trachelipodidae; genus Trachelipus; species Trachelipus rathkii. The sequence goes on along the minus strand of JABUQX010016766.1, from coordinate 12,575 downwards.
CACCTGACAAAGAGCCAATATCCAAGTAGACCTAGAGAAAATAAACAATAATACATACAAAAAACAAAAGACCTA
>JABUQX010016766.1:0-2500 GCA_015478945.1 Trachelipus rathkii | reverse complement strand
TTATTAATAATATATAATAATAATATAAATAATAATAATAATAAAATAATCAATAATAATTAATAATAATAATATAATATACTATAATATAATATAAAAGAGACAAAGTAAATAAATACATACTATAATAATAATAATTAATAAATAATAATACAACATGAATAAATGAATAAATCCAATACCAAATAAAATGTTATAATAATTTTTACTGAAATGTATTATTTGTTTGTGCGATTATTTTCAGCTGTGATTTCAAGTTTTTATGTTTTTACTTTATTATATATATATATATTATATATTAGATATATATATATAATATTACTATATATATAATATTAATACTTATTAATGGTATAATAATATGATATTATATATATAGTATATACGTATAATATATATATGGTCGCATTGAAAGGCAAAGGATGATATAGCAAACATTAGGGTGAAAATAGGTTTGCAGTGCCACAAACAAAAAACAAATTTTCTGCTGAATCGAATGAAATATGTTTCAAACTTTCTACGACGATTTTTTGGTTCTATAAATTCAAACCAATGAACTGAAGGAGAAAATAAATGAAATTAAAATTTATCATATACTGTATAATTATATATATATATATATATATATATATATATATAATATATATTATATATATATATATAATATATATATCATATATATATATATATGATATTAATATATATTATATATATATATATATATATATATTATATTTACATAATTATATATAGTATATATATATATATATATATATTTTAAATATAATATATAATATATATAATATAATATATATATAATATTATATAATATATATATATTAAAATATTATATATATTTATTATTATATGTATATATATCATATATTATATATAATATATAATAGTATATATTATAGTATATATATATATATATATATATTATATATTATAATATATATATATATATATATATAGATATATATATATATATATATGAGTGTGTGTGTTTGTTATGAAGCTTAAATAGTAATAATCTAAAAGACAGAAACATTTTATCACATCAGCAAAATTTCTAACCAATTCCCAAAACCGAAATTGAAGGTTTGGTTTACATCTAAAGTGTTGATTTATTTCTCTTCAGAAAAACTGTTTGTAAATTCAGGTTGTGACGTTTGGTCACTTTCGTAATTATTTTTATTTACTATGTTAAAGAAAATTTAGTTTCAAATGTTTGGTGTTCTATACTTTCCATTATTATAATTTCCGGCCCGGTTCTATAGAAAATTCTGGATTTTAAATCAAATTCCGATGTAAATATTTTTATTTTTGAATTTCATATTTTAATATATAAAATATTGTCATTTTATAAAAAAAATTGTTGATTAAAGAGTAAACTAACTTCGCCTTTTCAGTGCACAAGTTTTTTTAAAGCATTGTATTTTGCTTGCATCATGTATTATTTCTACACATTCTTGGTTTTAAAGGAGTGAACGAACAACAATGTAACAATTACAAAACTTTCAGGACGTATCTAAACTCAGAAGTTTAGAAAATGTGGTCCTAAAATGTGTTCCTTAATTTCGTCTGAAATTTAGAATTTCTTAATAGAATTTATAATATGCAAAGTGCCATAAATATTAAATTAAAAGAATAATCATTATATTTGGTTATATATATATATATATATATATATATATATATATGATATATAAATATATTTTTATATAAGAAAATATATATATATAATATATATATAATAATATACTTTATATATATATATAATATATTTTATATATATATATAATAAATATATATATATTATATATATATAATATTATTACTATATTTATATATATATATATGAGTTCAAGTATGACTCAGTGGGTTAAGTCGAGCGTTTTATCTCGCTTTAAGAACGCGGATTCCCTCTCAGTTAATGGTTCAAATCCTCGTTAGGTCTCGTGAACGGACATAAAAAATTACCGTCAGTAGGAGATTTTCTCTAATATTTAATTATTATAGTTAACAGGATAGTGTATTGCAATAATTTCAATACATACACACCACTTAAAACATTGCCAACAGAACAACCAATTATAACATACAAAACTCTCTCTCATATTTCAAGCATAGGAAGGCCAGCTCATTTGGATGCGAAAGCACGCCCACGTTGGGTAGCATTTCAAACTGTTTTGCGCTAAAGTAGGGCTTGCTATCAAGCCTAGATATCCTTGCACCGTCATCTACTTGGGTCAGAAACTTACAAATCAATTTTCTTGACCAATTTCCAATCTTAGGATTGAAGTTATTTTCCGATCCTAGAATTTAGGTTATGTGGTGAGAATGAAATATACTAGTATAGACCAAACCATAAGTTATATATATATATATATATATATAGTATATATATTATATACTATTAATAGTATATACTTATATATATATAGTATTATATATATATATATAGTATATAATATATATTGTGTGTGTGTGGTTTTGA
>JABUQX010016765.1:0-30179 GCA_015478945.1 Trachelipus rathkii | reverse complement strand
CTTTTGTTTACAAAGCGCCAAATTGCGCTTTCATTCCGCTTATTTCCACCTCTGATTTATATATAGTAGTATCTTATTATATAGTAAGTATATTATATATATAATATATATAATATATATATATAATATATATAATATTATATATAGATATATATATATATATATACAATACTATACAGTATATATATATATATATTACTTAATGTATATTTTAAATAATTAATATTTTTTTTTATTTTTATAATATATATAGTATAGTATATATATATATATAGGTATATATATATATATATTATATATATATATATACTAGTATATATTATAATATATTTAATATATTATATATATATATATATATGATATATAATATAATATTATATATATAGATATAGTATATATATATATAATATATATGTATATTAATAATATTAATATATATATATATTATATATATATATATTATATATATATATATAGTCTACTATATATCTACTATTATATATTATATATATTATATATAATATATAATATACTATATATATATATATTATATTAAATTATATAATATATATAATATATATTATATATTATAATATATATAATATATATATATAATATATTAATATATGTATATATATATATATAATATATATATATTAATATAATTATATATATATATATATATATATATATAAATATATTATTAATTATATAATATATATTTATATTATATATATATATTATATATATATATATATGATATATATATATATAATATATACTATATTATATATTATAATATATATAATATATTTTACTATATAGTATAATACTATAGTATATTATAGTATATAGTATAATGTACAGTATTAGAAACTATATACACCATAATATAATATATATATTATATATATATATAATATAATTATATATATTAAAAATCTCTGAATTTCTGATGCTGTTACCTTCTCATTTTTTTAATAACAGGACTATTATAACATATAATAAATTTACCAATTTACCTACAATTTTACCATAACGAAACCAGAGCCTGCTGGTTGACAGTGTGGGCAGCTCCGCTCTGAGAGAGGTATCCAGTTATCGGCAAGAAGCCGCCTACTGTTTTCATATCTCTGCCCACACAGTAGACATGCGCATAAACTCATATGGGGTAAGTGAATAGCCTAGTTCCACTACCAAAGCTCCTATGCAAATAACTGATCACATACTGCACAGTTGGGCTTGAAACTTCTCTCCCTTATACTGTATCCAATAGAAGAATTTGTCGCAGTAAAAATTCATGTTTTGCCGAGGCAGAAGTAGAAAACGCATCGCATTTTCGCTGTGAACTATGCATATCTTGCAAGCAGTTATAAAAGTTCTGAATATATTAGCATAATGGCGATCATATGTGGCAATAGGAGAGCTCGGACAGATTACTCAAAAACATGAGTAATGGACATTAGTAAATCAGCTTCGTAACATCGGAAGCTGATCAGTAATAAGGTCGTGGGAACAAAATCCCCCACCTTTTTTTCAATAAAATTTCTTGCATTTAAAGCATGCGAAGGAAAAACTTTTTCCAATAATGGAGAAAGAAAGGAATCCAACCACTTACTGAGCTTAGAAAACACATCTCCGCGGGAAGAAATGATTGGTCTGATTGTGATTCCTTCCTTGTGCAGTGAGTCGTATTATGGAGAAACGTTGAAGTCTTTGAAATTCAGAATCGATCAACACAAGGGAGAAGTCGGAAGAGGAAATCTAAGCAGTGCAGTTTTTGGACATATGACCCGTGAAGACCATGTTATGGATTTGGATGGAGCATATTTTTTATTTCGGTCCAAAGATAAAAACTTGAATCTAATGCTCGAATCATTTTTTATATCCACAAGAAATAATTTTAATTTGTCCGAAGTATTTTTTTTAATTTTGATTCTACCACTAAAAAATTCATTAAGGATAGGAGTGAACCTTTAATATTGGATAAATAATAAATAAGAAGAAAGAAAACAGGACGCCATCCAATAATTTTCTACTGTAACCTTTTTACAGTTTTTATAGTAATTTAAAATTATTTAAAATCTTTTTAGAAACTAGTTTTAGTTCTGAGGAGGGTTAACTTTCAGAAAACTAAATTTAGAAAAAAAAGGAATTAAATAACGGATTTCAACTGTCTAGATCAAAGCCTGACATGCTGCGAAATGTTCCTAAACATAACCCTTGTAAATGCTAAAATCATGAAAGGAACCAAAATAAAGATGGAAATAAATTAAAATCTTATCAGTTTAATTCATAAAAAAACTATAATTAATAATATTTTTTAAATATAATATAATATAATACAATATATAATATATACTAATATAATATAACTGTAACATAACTATCCATTATTAAAATATCTACTATAATAACTAAATATTAAGTAATATAAGTATAGAAAAATAAGGTATCTAATATATATATATATATTCTTAATAGGGTCGCACTTGCTAGATTGGTGGCTTCTTTTGTGAGCAAGCACCCTATTATAAGAGGATGGTAATTAGAAAATCCATATTCGAAATGATGATTATTAAAGCATAAGTAATATTCAACTAAAAAGTAAAGCTAATAGAATAGTCCCTGTTCTGGTATGATGATACTTCTCTGCGTTAGGCTAATTCGGTAATCACAGCCTTTTCCATGCTGCGTTTCCACCTATTTTGGGCGAGGATCTTGTTGACCTTTGTTGAATTGAAATTCGAGTCGCAGCCTTTCTTGAATTTTATCGCTCTTGCCGGGAGGATCTTCGTTGTATGCAGGAGAGTTCACTCGTTGATGGCACGATTTTCTTCTTGTCCGTAATTTTAATGAATTTATCTGACTATTAATCTGACTGAAGAGCTCTCAAAGGACGAGTTTTATATATTTTCGACTGTGACTTATGCTAATTTTTGCACTCGCGCAAAATCTTAGCATAAGACGAACATAAATTAAAATTTTATACAAAGGTTAATGGAGTTGCTACATACTCCTGCGTAAATCCGGAGTGAGCAAAGTATGTTATAAGTAATGATATTACAAGGAATAAGACCGAACCCTAAATACATAAGTTATACTTTGTCAAATGCAAAACATACTCTAATTATGTCCGAAGACATATAGAGACATATAAACAATTTGAAGGCAAAATGCGACATCTTACATGAAATGTGAATTATTAAATGACGAACATAACTGTGTTTACATCCGAAATACTAAACATATATACAAATATTTGATTAATACATAAAAACTACCAATAATATAATATATATACGAAATAAATAGGTCATTCAAACATTAAGCATATTTGGTTAATCGATAGAATATAAACAAACATACCAAAAACATTTAAATGCATAAAAAATACAAAATATTTTGAATACAATAATAATTATTGATATGAAACAATTGAAATTATCACAAGTTAATTAGGCCACATTGATCGAACCGTTAAATCCAAGAAAAGGCTTATTATAAGGCGTTTCTAATGTATCCATGATTTTGGATCACACAATGAGCACGTAAATAGTTTTCAAGCTGTATTACGAGAGACAAGACTTGTCCTTGAGCATATGTTAGGATGACTAAGTTGCTTGAGATATTAGGTCTTTATTGAAAAATTGCTCATACATTAAGCAAAGAGGAGGAGTCACGAACCATCTTAGATATTCGAAAAGGAATTCAAAGTTCGTAGTGGAATCCAAAAAATGAATTTCGCCCATAAGTCCAAACTTAAAATGTATGAAAGAAATCCATACTCGTAAAGGAAGCTAGCCACTATGTGATAGGCGAAGTTGCTTGAAAATTTAGGTCCTTTATTTGAAGAATTTTTTATTCATACATAAAAGGGAGAGGTCACAGAACCATATTAGATTCGAAAAGGAATCAGAGTTCGTAGTGAAATTCAAAAATGAGTTCTGCCCATAATCCAAACTTTAAATGATTAAAGAAATCCATACCGAAAAGAAGTGTTGTCTCATGTCTAGCGATGAATCCCTCGAACTGTGATCAGTCGTTCGGAAAAGGCTGCAAGACCATAATCTCAACAATTTATTAAAAATGAGAAATTGAAGTTCGTATGGATAATGTTCGTTTGCTTGAGTCGAGTGTTCTGATAGGAATGTTAGTTTATTTTAGTTTTCTTTTTTCTTCTTTGGTTTGTTTTTCTTTTTTTTTTTTAGATTGGGCTGATCTTGGTCACAGTTCTTTTGGTGTTTCCATCCGGCATGTTCACCAATTATATAGGTCGTACTTGCTAGATTGGTGCGCTTCTTTTCGATGAGCAAGCACCGTAGTATCAAGAGGTGGTATATATTAGAAATCCATACTTTCGACGATGCAGGTATTTATTAAACATTAAGATGGATATTCCAATAACAAGTAAGTAATAAAAGTTCCCTTACTGTTGAAGATTACTGCTCTCGCTAGGCGAAGGTAGTCACAGCCTTTTCAAGCGCGTTTTCCACCCTATTCTGTGCGAGGATTTGAGTTTGTGATTGATTTTCGAGTCGCCAGCCTTATCTCCCCTTGAAGATTTATCGCGTTCTTGCCGGGAGGAATTCTGGAGAGAGTATATCTGAGTGAGATTTTCTTGGCTTAATTTCCCAGTAATTAATTTGATCGGACTTTATCTGACTGAAGGCATCTCAAAACGGACGAGTTTGATATATATTTCACTTTGACTTATGCTAAAAATTTGCTCGCGCAAATCTTAGCCATAAGTGACGAGACAATAAAATTACAAATTTTTTACAAAAGTTTAATTGGAGTTGCTCAAGCGATAAGGTCATAGTATATACTATTATATAACTATATATATATATAATATACTATATTATATAATATATATATAGATCATACAGTAAGTATATATATAATACTAGTATATAACTATATCAATTGTATACACTACTATAGTAGGATCACTAAACTTATTAATACTATAAATATTATTATATATTATGATAGTTATAATATTAGTTACGTATAACTACTATATATATACATAAATAAATAAATATATATTAGTATATAAAATATAATATACTACTATGTAGATATACTATAGGCTACCATATATATAGCTTATTAGTAGTATATAATATTACTATAATATATGAAGATATATACTATATCTATACCTATATAATATATATATATAACTATAGTACATATATAGTATATGATATATATATTTTATTTTGGGACTGATATTGGTTAAAGCAAGTTCAATTAGGAATTGCGCTTTGCGCCGGGCCGACAGATCTCAAGGAAAAATGCTCATTATGGTTTTATTGTCTAGGAGAGACGAAAGTTACGGTTTAGGAAGTCACGGGGACTGGCATGTGCATGAACCTTTTAAGTGAAATTGTTATAGGTATAAAAGGGAAATAAAGGTCAAGTGATCAGGTTTAAAGTTGTGTAAAAACTAATTTCAGGCCTCACGGTTTCGCAGAATAACATATTTGACGGGTCGTTAATTCCCCAAGTTGGGTAAGTAAAAAATTTTAAATGTCTAAAAAATTAAAAGTAGGAAAGCCCTGGCAGTCAATATTTTTTGCTAAAAGTTATTTAAATCCAGGATAAACGAGACCATGACAACTTGACATTAGGGTAAAGCTAAGTATTTAAAACTTTTTAATTTGGGAATAGTGTGACATAAAAGTAGGAATGATGTTGTAATAATGTAGGTCGAGAGTTTAGAGCTGGAACGAATATGGAATAGGGCAAAGTGATTAGGCATATTTTTCGAGGTAAGATCGTTTGAGAGATGTTTCAGCGAGGGTTCTGAATTTATAAGAAAATTTATTATGAAGCGGTTACGATGCTATTTTTCGTGATCTAAGTTACCTTCGGGGTTTGTTACCTGGGTTGCTTTAATAGGGAAACTGTTATTGGAGTGTACTAGGTTATTTTTGTGAACAGTTTGGCGTTTGCTAACCCGGACTTACCAGGTTTAAGGAAAATAGAAAGTAGGTTAAGAGGGAGTTGAGATCTGTGAGCTGGCAGTTAAAGAATACGAGTATGTTCGAGGTTAAATGGGGCGAGAAAGAAAGTGAATGAAACAAGGTTGTAAAAAGCTGTTATTATTATTTATGATTTTTATAATTATTCATTATTATTTATTATTATTATTATTATTATTATTTTATTATTATTATTATTAATTATTATATTATATTTTATTATTATTATTATAAATATTATTGATTATTAATTATCACTTATTATTATTATTGATCAAATATGTATTATTATGTATTATTCATTATTAATTATTATTATCTATTTATTAATATTATTATTCATTATTATTCATTATTATTATGATATTTTCTATTCATTTATGTACATTTTATGTCTGATTGAGTCTATTTTATATTGATTATTATATTATTACTTATTGTTGTTGTTGTTGTTTGTTGTGGTTGTCTGTTGTTGTTGTTGTTGTTGTTGTGTGTTTTTTGTTGTTGCTTGTTGTTGTTGTGTTGTTGTTGTTGTTGTTGTTGTTGTATTGTTGTTGTTGTCTTGGGAGCGCACCGTGGAGCGCACGACAACCAAACCACATGACACAGCATCACACAATCACAGCCGCAGAACAAACAAAAGCGAACCAGACCTCGCCACCCCACACTAACAGTAACAGACCAGGAACATCCAACAAAAACCCACCGCAACCCGCAGACCAACCGAGATCACACCCACGCAAACAGTCATACACCACAGCAGGTATTAATCGTCAGCTAGTCAATATTATTATATCATTATATTAATTATTATCTATTATTACTGTTGATAGGCATATTAAATTATTAATATGTACAGTATTATTATAGCTGTGATTATATAATTATTATTGATTAAGTTAAATTAATTATTATTAATTCAATTATTTATTTATTCATATTATGATAAGATTATTATTATATATCTGATTACTTACTTATTCATTATATTTGTTTACCCTGTTTGTTTGCCTAGGATGGGTCCCATGTGTGATAAACATGAGGGACACAGTTGAAGTTGAGAACACACCCTGCTCAAACAACTATACTTTAGCAGTTAGGCATTTACAGTACAGAACAGTACTAATTTATTATTATATTATTATTTTTGATCTACTTTATTACTTTAATTATTGATGTATTCCTATCTATTATCTCATTACTATATTAGTGCATTTCTCAAACTTCATTATTCCAGTTATTTCCGTGTTATTATCTATTAATTATTATTCATATTATTAATATTGAATTGTTATTATTCAATCTATTATTATTATTGTATTAATCATACTTTATTCAATTATTCATTTGGTATTATTACTATCTATATTGATTGTACATGCATAAACAACAACGATTTGGTAATTGTAAACCCGTAACACCGGCTATACTGAACGCACGAGTTCTCAATTTCTCAAGGGAGTGTGCACACGGCGAGACGATAAACACCACGAGACGCGGCACACCGCGACTATTCCCAGCAAACTTTTAAAGTCACCCTGAACCTGACCCCCAACCTGAAGGCAATTTCGATCGGCGTTTCTCTGAACCTCGCACCCACACCCTGCAGCCGATCTTGCAATCGGGTCTGACTGCGAAACCTACCCCCAGGACACCCTGGACACAGCTATACTTACACTTCGGAGTCGGTCTACCTGAAGAACCCCTAGGAACTCCCAATACGCCTCGAGCGATTATAAGGAACTCGGAAGCGTTGAACCCAATGAAAACCTGCGACCCCAGCCTGGAAAGCGATAGTCTGCGAATCGGTCTATGCCTGTAACCTGGGCCCAACCCGAAGAGATTCCTTACCTACCAAGGGTCGTTACCCCTGAGACCAATGCCCACCCTGAACACAAGATTCCTGCTCAAACGTCAGAATTTGCGTTCCTTCAAGAACGGTATCCCCAACCGCAACCCTACAGCGGACATTAGAGAAACCGGTTCCTTGCGTTTGAGGTATGCGTTCTCACTCGGAACTTGAGCGAGCGGCTCACGATCTCGCGAGTGCTTACTCTCCCAACCTTCAACATGGACTTCGACAGAGCCCGACGTACATGAGTTCGTCATGCCATACCTTCACATCGAATTGAGCGAGAGGTACTTGAGTTGTTACACTCCCCACCTTCCTGATATTGGGACGGGATACTCACGAGTGTACTCCCACCGGTTCACTTGGATTGGGAGGGTACTTGAGACTGTTACCTCCCACCTTGACGGGAACCAAGAGGGAAAGTTTATTTGTTTGTTATTGCCCTAGACATTTAAAGTTTCCCCTTCTACACTTAAACTGTAATAACAGCATTAAAAACCAGTTATGGAAGGCGCTAATGTAACTCGATATACTATTGAATTATTCTATATCCACCGTTGTTGTTATGATCATATAAAGTAGTGAAGTCCCCGGGCTGTTACTATATAAAACAGGTCTGACCGACTGTGTGATTAATTGACTTCTATTGATATCTTTGCTGCCATTAGTTATTGGTTCTGATTGGAATCTCTATTACGTTACTGGCATATTCTGTCACGAATTATTAATTGAAATATTTTATTTACTCATTGAGCTAATATTGACATTCTTGTTTAAGCGGAGTTCAACCTACTTTACTTCTTCGATTTATGCATTAATTATTGACATCTTAGGGGCGTTCCTATGGCTGCCAGAAATAGCAGCAGGCAGTTTTGCATTGAGGTATAAACATGATAATTTCTATATGTGATTGTAAAGTGTATTAGCCTAAAACCATAGACTCCTCGCCATTCTATCTGAACCCTCTACTTCTAAGAACAGAGAACAAACACAATCTTAGACCCTCCCGCGTCGGTACGGTGTGCTCAAGAACCCAGGTTCCTATTGCAAGTACCCAAGACCTACGTCCAGCTCCAAACAAATATATCTTTGGCAGGCACTCTATAGTGCCTCGGGCCAGGATCTTAACAATATAGAAGGTCGCAGGTTTTAATCCCCAGACGAGTAGACTTGCGTAACCATCTGCAGAGTTTTTTTGTTTTTATTTTCTTGAATAAACACAAAACCTTTTTAATTGCCCCAAACAAGCAGCAAGAACCTTGACGGTGTCACTGAACCATGAACCGAACACATTCATTGCGTGCATACTACACGTGCACACACCACCACTACATACCACAGCCAGGTCGATAAAAAGTCGTAAAATATGTCATTTTTTTCTTCAGTTTTCATATGAGAAATTAGGTGTAAAGTATTATTATCAGTTGGCCCCGGCCTCTAATAGCAACACCAGGGTCATATCTAGCGGACTCTTCAACTGATCTGCGGCCACGCTCGACCACAGAGACATTCTAACGGTAACTACACGAAGTGACTACGTTCGAACTACGATTTCCACGGTGAATAAACACGCCGAGCACATACTCTCGGAAGGATCTTCAGAATGCCACTGGCAAGCGAGAGTCAAAGAGTTTAGCATGTTAGAGTGTAGCATTGTCCAAATAATGCAAGAAACTAGTATATACAGCGTTTAGAGCCATTCAAAAGAAGCGAGTGCGAACGACGGAAAACCCAACCAGCGTCATAGAACCATTTCAGATAAGGGGGAAGATAATGATAAAGTAAACTGCCTGAACCAACTCAACGGAGGAAAAATGGGACCCGACCTTAAGGCTTAAAACAAAAATTGAAAATATAAGGCATCCATAACAGCTCATTATGCAAAATGAGCAATGTAAGTAATTTTTGAAAGGAAGACTCGATAGGTGTACTGTAGCCACAACTGGATGCAAAAAATAAGAAGGAAGAGAGTGACATAAAAGGAGGAAACTTATCACTCAGTAAAGAAGAAACAACTAGCATCTTGTTGATGCAATCAGACCCACCAGCTAACTGCGTCCTCACACGATAGTGGTATAAGTCGAAAGATTACAAAACGCCAATGGATAAAGGAGGACAGTTATGGTTAAAAAGGCTAGTGGAACTCAAAAAAAATTTAGGACATGGAACCCCGTCAAACTGGCGATGCTAAACGCAGCGGTGCTCTATTATTTTCGCTGCCAGACTAAGACTAGCTACCAAGAGAGCGATCGATTACGCCGGACCCTCAGTACAGCAAGGATACGAACAACTACTTACGGTGAAACCGTTTGAAACAACCAAAAACCAACTTCGAGTATGAAGAAAAGATCCAAAAGCGTTCACAGGATAGCCTTCAAATCGACGATATCGAAGCGTATATGGAACAAGAAACAGTTCGTCGGGCCATGAACACAAAAACAGATAGATGCTTGCTCATCAAATTAAAGGACCCTTTTTTAGGAAAGGAGCGCAAAACAGCCTAGAGCGATGTATCTGACTCTCAGCGACTCGCCTACCAGGGCGTAAAGGTGACAACTACTAACTCTACTGTGGTCTGCAAGGACCTTTGAGAACTGAGCATCATCAAGAGAGGAAAAAAGATCAGAGTCACCGTATGCGTCATAGATCTCCACGAAGGAGTCTCTGGAGAATGGAGATGAGAGAAAAGAACAATCGCTGAATTTGCACTTACGAATGCAGAACAACTATGAGGCACGCAACGAACTGACCACAAAGCAAACAAGAGATAAAGGAGACATCAAAGAGAAGCAATTACCGTATAAGATGACCTTCCCCAAAAAGATACGCAAGAGACGATTAAATATCGCAAGTGGATAGGCGGAACACATAAAAGAAGTCTGCAGCATGAGATGACAAAAACTCATGGAATGAACTGGGCTCGTGATGAGGAATCAGAACTTGTCATGCACACACACGGACACAGCAGGCTGAAACCCAATTCCAATCATCAGAGCAAGCCATCCCTAAAAGCGAGAAGAAACAGGAGCGTATGCGGACAGGATGCAGTTGGGACAACCACTGGCCCACCACCAAACGTAGAGCATGGAGAAAGGAGCTATGACTTAGGACGGTATCTGCGTGGCAACCTATAGCTGGATCAGTTAAGGTGCCATCATTGTGACACGAGGTTCGGCAGCATTAATGCAAACGTGCGATCTGCCTGAGCCGCGGTTTAATGAGTGCGTGCCTTCGGACTTTGTGGATTAGTGCACGTCGAGCACAGCGCGGCCCATCACCGAAATGGAGCTTAGCCAGCCTTAGCCGATCAACACACCCCCGCAGACAGAGCCACAAGCGACCCCAACGTAGGAATGAAAATCAAGAACCAGAGGCACACAGCATATTCAGAGCAAGTGCCTCACTGGTGGACAAACAGGACCAGTCTCGTTGTGGGAATCTGTAGGGCCATTACTGGACCGTCGACTTCCTTGTCCTATGAGAGAGAAGTAGGAGGAGCTTCATAAGGAAAAACGAAGGAAAACAAACGGGTTCTGAAACCAACCAGCTTGCTCCGCATCAGCCAGGGGACAGTGTCCGGAGCACGCCCACCTACCAACAGCGATAGCATATTCAACAGGATGCGCCGCTTATCCAGGCAACTACATGTGGATGTTGAACTCGCGGCAAGCAGAGGAGTTTTATAACAGCTCAAGGTGACAAAAAGGTGGATTGGGTCATTTCCCCAAAGTACACAAAGTAGATCAGATAAGGGAAACTAGGAAATAAGTTGTATCGAGAGAACCGTCAACTGATAAAGCACGACAAAAACCACAGTAACACACGGAGGACGAAAACACGCACACAAAAAACACAAGCCGAAGGGCAATAAAATCAACGAAGCATGGAGTGTTAACAGCAAAGGCCATTACAGGGACGCAAAAGGTAAAAGAAGCTGTGTCGGTGCAGACAAGGGACCAGGGTGGTGAATACAAGGGGTACAACAAAACGATGAGGTGTACATTGATAACCACCAAGTGGATTAACAAGGCAAACATCTCGACTGGTCTTAGAGGATCGTGGAAAGCACGAGATACATGAACAGCGCCAACGTTCGCATCATTACACACATTAGCACAACAACGCATTTGAGCACAAACTCAATCAGATCTTTTCCGACGAAATTAAAGTTTACACGTTTCGGACCAGTAGCCGTCCAGCACGACGAAGCTCGAGCGCGCAGAAAAAGAATTAGGCTTATGACAAGGAATAGTTGCGATAACACTTTCATACGACAAAGCACCGGCGACAACGTCCGACGAGTTACCCCTAGCTTCGGAACTCAGTATACACCGCACTTATGCGAGACACCTCAGATGGTAAACGAAAAACGGGACCGGAACAAGGGGAGACACAGAGTAAAGGAGAAGTTAAATATCAAAGTGAACCTAGCCCTGGAAGCTTCAAGAACGACATAATAAGCAACCAAGGTCGGTATTTATGCAAGGGAGCCTGGTATGGACAGTAGCACGAGCTCCGCAGAGTCCCGGACCACGCCTCCTCGCCGATGAAATTCACCGTTTACCAGTGCTCAGACAACAGCCGAAACCCGGGAGTACTCACATCAGGAAACAGAGGATCCTGTACAGAAGGCACACGTTCACAGCAGCGTACCGACGAGGATCCCCCCCAACAGGATACCAGACACAGACCCAACCAACGTGATGTGAGAGGGTTCAATAGAGCAAACACACCACACCAACAAACATACCCGAAAAGGACCAGACAGGCAACCGAAAGCAGAGCAGCACATCAACTGCGACAAAAGGAATGGCCCAAGCTAACCCGGCTACGACTACATTGGTGGCAGATGCTAACATATCTATTCCCTGATCTTTTTCGAAGATTGTTGCACAGACCTTACATCTTAGGAGAGGGAGCATAACTATTACTGAGTGGAACCTGTATATACAGAGGACCTTCAACCAAGTAACTTCCAAGAGCCAAATTGCATACCCCGCTGCCGGCGTAGAACTATACTATGCACTATCTCAGAGAAACAAAATGCATCATTTCTCAGCGAATACTTACGCTCAAGCGCACGAACGCAAAAAAGCATCACAGCTCTAGAAAGACAACGGAAGGCAAACGTCCCAACAAACTCACACCGAAAACACCCTCAAACAGACACACGACACCCACCCCCACCCCCACAAAAACAAACACACCCACAAACAACACCAAACTAACAACCACAACCCAAACCCACACAAAACACACAACACACCAAACCCACACACGGGGGGCCAACACAACACATGCTGTGATCACTCTATTAAAAGCTACGAATTGTTACTAAGTAGTCCTTCTACCAACAGAAACATAAAAGCAAAGTCACACTCCAGATGATTCAACGGTTGAAGTTCTGAGTAAAACTAATTGATAGTCAGTGTTCGCAGAAACATAATTTGAGGTCGTTATTCCCCAAGTCGGGTAAGTAAAACTAATTATTTTAAAGGTTAAAACTAAAAGTAGGAAGCTGGCAGTATTTTTGCTAAAGTTATTAAATTCAGGATAAACGAAATGACATTGACATTAGGGTTGCTAAGTATTCTAAAGCTGGTCTAATATTTGGAATAGTGTGAATTAGAAAGGTACGGAATGTGATGTTAAAATTAGATCGAGGATTAATGGAAAATCGTGAATAGGGATAAGTCGATAGGATATTCATTGGTAGATTTGAGAGATCTTTCACGAGGTGTTGAGGTTAAGAAAATTATTATTGAATAGTTACGATGCTATTTTTCGTGATCAATGGTTACCATCGGTCGGTTATTGTACTCCAGGTTGCTCTAAAAGAGACCGTTTATTGGAGTAGTTACTAGTTATTTAGTGAACCATTTTACACGTTAGTAACCCGGTTGATTTACCAGATGTAAAGGAAAAATTAGAAGTTAAGGTTAAGGTGAAGTTGAGATCTGGCAGTGAGGTAAAAATTACGATCGCTAAGGAGGTTAAAAAGATAGTGAGAGAACAGAAACTAGTGTAGACTAGGTGTTGAAAGTATTATATATTATTATTATATTAAGTGCGTTATTGTTGTATTACTACTACTATTATTATTATGGATTATTTGGCTACCTGGTTTTGTATGTCGTGTGAAATATTATTATTATTATTATGTGAGTATAGATTATTTGTCGCTTTTACCGGTAAGGTTCGCTGCCAGATGTGTGTTGAGATGGATGGGCCATTGATAAGAGTGTAGAATATATTCTTAAGTTAGTGGTGTTTTTAATTAGAGAACAGTGATACCTATTATTATATGAATTATTATATTATTATTATTCTATTATATTATTATTATTATGTATTATATTATAATCTATTATTATATATTATTAATTATTGATTTCATTATTTATATATTATTATTATATGATTTTTATTCAACATTATTATTATTTATTATTATTATTGATATATTTATTATTGACTTTGTTTGATTTTTTTTATATTCATATTTATTATTATTAATTATTATTTATTATTATTTATTATTATTATTTTAATTATTATTACTTATATTATTATTATTATTACTGCTGTGAGTGAGTTAACGTGAAGTTATTATTATTATTTTATTATAGTTATATTTATTATTATTATTGATTTATTATATTTATTATTATTTTTATTATTATTTATTATTATTATTATTATATTATTATTCATTATTGATTATTATTATTATTATGATATTATTATTATTTTCCAGTACTACTTTATTATTATTATTACTTTTGATATTACTATTATTGTTAACGGCTGAAGTTATAATTATTATTATTTATTATTATTATCAATTATATTATTAATATTAATGTATTATTATTATTATATTATTATTATATTATTATTATTATTATTATGTATTATTAGTATTATTATTCATGATTGTATTATTATTATTATTATCATATTATTGTTATTCATATTATTGATTATATATTATTATTATGATTATTATATTAATTCATTATTTTCATTATATTATATCATTATATATTATTATTATTATATATTTATTATTATTATTATGTTCAGTCACATTATTATTATTGTAGAGCGTTCTTGAATATTGTAAACTATACCTGGACGACGAGTTCTCATTTTTCAGAGGAGGTGGCGATAGCCGTGAGCGAATTCACTGGAGCGTGATACATGGAACTATTGCCGAGGACTTTTTAGTCACCTGAACCCGACCCCAACCTGGAGTCAATTTGGATGGGTTTCCTGAAACACCTGGTTAACCCAACCTGGAAACGATTTGGATCGGTTGCCTGTAAACCTGGACCGCACCTGGGAAGCCAATTGGATCGGGTCTTACACTGAGACCTGACCCCAACCGTGGAGCGATTGTGGATCGGGGTTGCCATTGAACCTGGACCCCAACCTGAAGCGATGTTGGTATCGGGTTTGCTCTGAACCTGGCCCCACCCGTGAGAGATTCTGTATCGGGTGGTTACCTGCAGACATGCCCGAAATTGAACGAAGTTCGCTAAACTCGATTTAGTTTTGTCAAGGATAATCCCAGGCCTACACGGAAATGGGAAACCCGGGTTTTGGCATCTGAGTTGCTTTCACTGTATTTGGAGGGTACTTGAGTGCTACTCTGCCCACCGTTCATGAGATTGGTATGAGCGAGGGCACTTGGTGACTCTAACCTGTCACTTGCGATTGGAGGTTACTGAGTTGTTACTCCCCCTACCTTCACTGGATTGGGAGGGTACTTGAGTGTACTTCCCCACCTTGACGCGCGAACCAAAGGAAAGCTTCATTTGTTTGTTCTTATTGCCCTAGACTTAAAAGTTCCCATATATTACACTTAAACTGTAATAACTCTGATTGACCCAGGTTGTGAAGCGTTTAGTGTAATCGTTAATACTTGATTATTTAGATCCACGGTGTTGTTTGATAAATTATAGTGAGTCCCAGGTTTTACTATTAAAACAGTCTGCCTGAGTCTATTACTTTGATCTATTGATATTTTGTGCATTTATTAATGGTCGTATGATTTATCTTAGCGTTACTGAAGTTTGTAGGAATTATTAATGAAATATTTATTTACTTGACGTTATTGGACCTGGTTTCAAGTGATTATTTATTTAGTTCTTCTGATGTATTTAATTTTATTTTACATTTTAGGGGGTTATATTGGCTAGCCAGATTAGGAGTTTTGATTGGGTATAAAACATTAACCATTACTATTGATTATTTTTATATGTGTTCTTAAAATACTATATTGCTAAAAAAACCCGTGCTTATTTCTGGGACCCCTATATAAGACGGTAGAACCATTTAGACTCCCGCATGTAGCGGTGGGCCTGACAGCGCGTTATTGTGTCCTAACAATATATATATATATATATATATATATATGTTACACTATATAATATATTTTAGTATATATGCCAAATTATATATATAGTATATTTATAATATATATATTATGTATAGATATTATTGTGTACTTTATGTGTGTGTTGTTGTGTGTGTGTTTGTGTGTGTTGAAAATTTCCAAAATTAAAAACAAGACCACATTGCAAAAATTGAAAATAATAATAATAAATAATAATTAATAATAAAATAACGAATATCAATAATAATAATACAATAAAATAGATAATAAATAATAATAATAATAATAATAATACATAATAATAAAATAATAATAAGAATTAAGTAATAATAATAATGATTTAATGAATAATAATAATAACTAATAATAATAATAATTAATAATAAATAATAATATAATAATCAATAATAATAATAATAATAATAATAATAATAGATAATACATAATAATTAATCAATAATAATTAATTACATATAATAATAATAATAATAATAATACGGAAAAGGAGACATACAGCGGCATTATTTTTCATTCAATTTATCGGTGGATAAAGGTTAAACACGAATACTTAAAAGTACATTTTTCATAAGGTTACTGGCTCCTTGTTATTGTAGGCAAGTTATATAAAAAAGGCGGCAAGGGGGGTGGGGGGGGTTGGACAATGGACGATAGAAGAAAAAACACAAAGGGATAAGTGGCGGAAAGTGGGAGGCAGCCACACGGGAACGAGAAGATCAAACCAAAAAAGCAAGGGGAAAAAAGCAAGAAGAAAAACCAGGAAAAAGACAAGAGACAAGCAGTGCAGGGGAAAAGCAAAGACAGGGAGCAATAAGCCCCGGAAAAACCCGGAAAGAAGGCGAGCAGTTGAGGAACGAGAAAAAAGGAGCGGGGAGGAACAGCACGGGAAGGCCGGCCCGGAGAGGGGCACAGGCAGGGAAGCGCACAGAGGACAGGCACAACGGGCGAGGTGGGGGCAAGGGACGCAAGGGCAGAGCTTGAGGGGGGGGGCTGAGTGACACAGTGGGAGAGGGGGTTTGGCTCAAGGCGGCCCGGGACCAGAAAAGGAAGAGGTGAGTGAGGAGAGGAAGGACAACCATGATAGGGAGAGAGGTAGAGAATGTAGATTTTAGAGAGGATAGATGAGAGATGAGAAGTGATTTGTAGAGCATGGAGAGAGATGATAGATGTGTAGGTGGAAGGAGAGAGAGATTGTAGAGAATATGGAGAGGAAATGATGTTATTGATGATTGATGAGAGATGTGAGATGAGAGAGAGTGTGAGGAGTGTGATGATGTTAGTTATGAAAGTGTATGTGAGTGGATGATGAGTGTAGAGAGAGATTGATGAGAAGAGGGAGGAGGAGATATACGATGATGGATAGTAGAGAGATTGTGATTGAGTTGAGACTTCAAGCTAGAGGAATGATCAGAGAGAGAGATGTATAGTGAGATAGAGGAGAGAGGAGATAGAGGAGATGAGAGTAGAGAGGTAGAGTGAGAGATGATTAGAGATTTGTAGAGGTCTATTTGATGATGATGGATTGACGAGCTTATGATGATTTGTAGATGAGAGATTGAGAGAGAGTATCGGGGCGGGCTGCCTTCTTTTTTGTAACTCTCTACTCTTGGTTTCGCTTTTTCTTTTCCTGATTACTTTTTCTCATGTCTTTTTATGCCTGTGATCGACCGATCTGCTTGTTTTGTTAGTTTTCGCGATGATATTCATTTTATTCTGTTTCCTTGGTGGTGTAATGTGGGTTTAGCCTTTTCACCCTGCGTTAGCTCCAGCCCCTCCAGATATACAAGCACCTGCTCAACTAAACTCCAGCTACAGCCAATCCTCACTCCATAATCAATTCGACTGCTCCATAGTAAGAATGGCTGCCGTCATATGTAACTTCACTACTTCACTGCTCTCCTCCCTCGTGATAAAGCTTATTATTCCTTTAAACTTCTATCGATTGTGTTCCTGTGTTCAATTGTGATTCGGTTGTGGCTAGATTTCCGCATGGTGGCGTTGTTGGTGCGCCTGTATATCTGTCGTGTCGTGCTCCCTTGTTCCCAGACTCTATCAGCAAAGATCACCCGTAGCATTCCACAAAATGCCGAACAATGACGGGGACTAGAGCCTCTGACGCCGGATGTCACGCTGTTTTTATTGCTGTTTCTTTTCTTTTTTTTTTTTTTGTTTGTGGGGCTTTAGTGGGCTGTGATGATTCTTTATGCCTGTTTTCATGATCACGGCCCCTCTCGTGGTCTTCTTCTTTGCCTTCTCTTTTTTTTTTTTTTATTTCTTATATACCTTATCTACAGTTGAATGCTTCCTCATCTCAAGCTACCGCTTACCATCTTATTTAAGATAACTCATGCACCCTATCCCACACGTAAACAAGCATATCCTCATACCATAATTTAGAATCCCCTCTCGAACCTAGCCATCTAGAACACCCTATCCTCGTAAACGCGCATGCTCATACACCTACGACATCTCAATACAACCAAGTATACTACAGTGATCCAACTGCTATAAGTACGAGCGCTTATCGGCAAAATGATCAAGAAAGAGATTATGGCAATGACACTCCAGTTCTCCATCTCTTGTTTGTTCATCTTATGATGGTGGGTCGATGAATAGGATAACTCGATACTCACAATACTTTACACAGCTCCAGCTATTTTTATCCTCAGCACCTATACGCTTCTAAACCGCTGCCTTCTGATTGCGAACGACATACAGTGTAGACCATCTGATAACCACCTAAACCCCTCTCATAAACCATAGAGCACTTACACTAACTCCCTCGATTCTTGCATCAGACTCGACACCCAACAGAACTTCACTGCGTCAAATCAGGTATTACCTATTACGTATTAAACACTTCCGGCGTGGTTGGCACCACCGGCGCCGGCCGCGCGCTCGCCGTCGCGGCGGAGCCGCACGCCGGCCCCGAGTCGGCTGCTACCAGCCCGGTCTCACTCCGATACCGGGCTGCTCCTCCCGCTGTCAGCAACACACTCCCTAGCAGCATATAAATCATCTACTTCCCTTCGATCCGACACCCCGGCTCCGACGCGCCAACTCCTCTGCTCCACCCCTCAGTAGAACCGACCTCGGCACGGCTCGCGTCCCTCGGGCACTGCGCCTCGACCTCAAATCAGCCACACGTTCCCTGTCCCCATCACCGTCGACCGCTCGATCATCTCCCGCCGCTCGGTCGCACTTGCGCCCCGCAGTATTGCACTCCATCTCAGCAGGCCCAGCACTACCACCTTCCGCCATGTCGTCGCAATCCTCGACCTCGACTCTTGTCGGCGCATCAGCCTGCCCAGCATATTTTCCTAGGTTCAACTCCGTCGCCCGGCACCTTCTCATTAGTGTCTGCTCTTCAGCCTCATTCACACTCCCATCGGACAACCGACACGAACCCAATTACATCCACGACAGCGCACCTGCTCGATTCCCACGCTTCCACATCCAGGCCCACAGGTCCTTCTGCTCTCCTACACACCCCCACCTGCCCCACGCTGCGCCTCCCTGTTGCCCCAGTCGTCTCCCCCTCAGCTCCGATTCTTACCACACACTCACTCCCTGACAGTATCCGCAACCCGAGCACATACGTCGCCCTGACATCTGTCCCCTTGTCAACAGCTCTCCGAACCGCCGATCGCATCCCCCTAGCACATCTGTAGGGAAGCCCCCGCCATATCCTCGACCTGCCCACCATACAGTTCAGCGCTATCAAATTCAATCTTTCCTCCGCGCGCTCACAGTTCCAACCGCCGCCTCCCGCCCTTTTTGCGCCACGTCCGATCTCCACCAGTGTGGGCGGTGAACCTTCCGATCATGAGCCTCCCCCGTCATCATCCTACCCCGCGCTGATCGTCGTACCCTCTCTCCCTCCCATGGTCCATACCACACCTTCCCATCGGACCCTGCACCTTAAGCTCAGTCAAACCGCCTACCATCGTGAGAGCAACGAGACGCCAGAGCCGGTCGGCCCTCCGCGGATGAACAGGGCAACCCTAGCTGGGGGCGCTTCTGCAGACTTTGTAAGGTCTCCACACAACTGCGCACCCTGCTCACCCCGAAACTGTGGAATCGAGGGCTTGTTCCCGTATATATATATATAATATATATATATATAATATATAATAAATTAATATTTATTTTTTAATATATTATATATATATATATATTATTAGTGATGCAGGCAGATGTCATTTTTGCGCATTCGCGGATGCGATGCGAATTGTTGATTTAAACATCCGCGGATGCGATGTTTGATATTATATATATAAATATATAATATATATATATATATATAATATAAATATATATATATTATTATATATAATAAATATATATATACTAATATATATAATATATCATTGTATATATACTATATATACATTTCTATTTTTAGCCACAATCAATTTACCAGGGTGGCGGGACGTTGGGGAACCAAACTCAAATGCACCCCTTACCAACCTTCTTTTCCCAGCCTCCGACCTTTTAATGAAGAGATTTACAATGGGATTATATAACCTTTTTGCACCAGTATTGAAAATTCAAATATAGGAGGTTGTGATTTGAGAAACATCAACTTCTTTCTGCCTTTTCGCTCGAGAGCTCTAGTTACTATTTTCATCAGATATATTTAGCCTAGCATTGCAAAACTCTCCACTTAAGCGTGAGGTAAACATTTTTGCTTAACTCTCCACCAACTGATAGATCATCATGTGTATCTAGTCATTTTTTTTATGGTGATAGTTTTCAATCATTTGCACACATCTTTTGGAATGCGCATGTTTCTTCATCACTACTGGACTGTTGTTCAATAGTATGAAGGTCATTAATTTTCCACAGAACCAAGCGTTTCTACTATAGTTTCCTACAAGTGTTCTTCTTTTTAAAAACTTGTCAACAATTTCATTTGAAGATGTTCAAAATGCTTCCGTAGCGTTCGAGATTAATGAGGATCTACATCGGAGACAGGAAGTGTAAAAGCGCTGCTGATTTTGTTTTTTGCACCCTAATTTCATTGTGACCCTTGTGACTCAAATTATTGATGAAGCTTCAGGCTGTGAAATCAAGAGTCATCATTACACAGCTTGAGTTCAATCCATGTATCTATTAAAATTTGCGTTTTCAGATGTCATCTTAAGTAGTTTTTTATAAAATTTCTTTAACAAATCTCGACAATAAATATCGCGCAACATCCGCGCAGGGCAAAGCGCGGATGCAGATGCGGATGATGCGGATCTTTAATAATGCGCGGATGCGGATGTCGGATTGCAGATGTGTTACCTGCATCACTAATATATAATATATATATATATATATATATATATATATATATATATATATATATATATATATTATATATAAAATTATATATATTTTTTTATATTTTTGTTGTCATATATAAATACATATATATATATATATATATAATATACTATATATATAATATATTAATATATATAGATATATATATATATATGATATAATATATATATAATATATATAATATTATATGATATATAATATATAAGATATATATACATATAATACTATAATTATATATATATATATTATATTATATATATATATTATATTATATTATATATATATATATAGATATATATATATATTATATATTATATAAAATACTTTACATCCTTTACATATTTAATGTTCGCTCGCTATTAGCGGAGGAAGATTGGCATCAAAATTCGTGAAGGTTTTGTCAAGTTCGATTGACAAAAGTTTTGTGCCTCGGAATAGCTCTGAACAGTTTGATTTAAATAAAAGTAGCAACCACTTGCATTTGCGCAGCAGCATCCATTATATAGACTACAAGCAGCAGAATCTTAAAAGAATTTTAAAATTGATGTAAAAAGTTTATTAAATGTAATTTTGAGAACATTTTGTAATCAGGTATTAAAACTATGGAAAGAAAGTGGTTGTTTGTAATGATGCGTCATACTTACCACATTGAGCCGAAACTAGATGACAGCAAAGTAATGACCCAGCCAAAACAATCAATGTTATTCTTGCTAAAGTTTTCATCTGTAAAGTTAAAAATACTTTTATTTCATTCAAAATATTTTTATACCAACGAATATCATATAACGTACTAAAATCCTGCCATAGAGGCTTCCCCTTATTAATGCCCTTTAATCATATCCCTGTTGGCATAATGCATAAACCCTAGAATACATTTATTCCTTCTTCTCCACTCATGTTTCTCAATCATTTGTTTTTATATTAGTATAATTTATTTTGATCCCACATCCTTATCGTATCTATATTCTCCTAAATCGCACCTTGTTCTTTACTCAAGTTCAGTTGCCTTTCAGTGTCACTTTGTACGGGCTCTCTCAATTTTCGTATATCGGAGAGTCAGCATATTATATCCTGGACTCTCTAATACATTATCTCAAAATCTGACTTAATTATCCCTATAATTCCTAAAAGTTCCCTTATCTCCCTTACCTCTATATATTAGGTATTCTATTCATTACTGCTCTCCTCATCAATTCCTCGAAACTATACCCTACATATACGCTTTGTTTGGCATACAGATTTCCAAATTTCTCCATTCATATCATCCATCTCAAACTATCCGTTCTTTGCCTCATTTTCAACTCATATGCATATTTCTCATCTTATTACTGCGATTTTCATTTCTTACTTATATCTTCTCACTCTTATTCTCATTACCTTATTTTCCTACCTTTTTATTAATGATACACTCATTCCTCAAAATATCCATTCTTCCTTGACCATATAACTCACAACAGCTATTTCACTATCACCTCTCTATTATCACTCGATTAGATGCATATTAGTGTTATTCAGGATTTTTTTTCGTGAAAGTGTTCTCCTTCGATCACTGTTTCCTTCTCTACATCACGTTTTCATCAGTTACGGTAAAGCTACCATCCCTATTTACATTATTCTGAGCATGTTCCTCGTTTATTTTATTCTTTATCTCTTTATCCGCGCTTCTCCTTTTTCCAGAAGTAGCCTTCTCCTATATAATCATTGTAAGTTCCCTTTCATTCTCCTTCCAAATCTCAAATTGTTTCAGTTCTTCTTTTTTTTTCTCGCCCCTCTTACGATATGTCAGGCTTTATATTTCTTTTTTCGTCTTCTTTTTATTATTCCAAAATCATCTTTTCTATCGTTAATCTTTCTTCATTATATATATTTTATTATTATTTATATATTTATTTATTTTTATTATCGTAATTTTTATTTATGATATTAATTTATTTAAATTCTATTTTTTTTATATTTTTTTTTATATTTTTTTATGTTTTTATTTATTTTTATTATTATTTATATTTTATTTATTATCTATTTTATTATTAATATTTTATATTTATATTATTATATTTGATAATACTATTAAATAAATATATATATTCTATATTATTATATATATACTTTATATTTATCTTATATTATATAATATTATATATATATTTTATTATATATTATATAATTATATTATTTATTATTATATATTATAATTATCTTATATTATATTATATTAATATATCTATATTATTATATATATTTATTATATATATTTTTTGTACTATTCTTTTATAGTATAATTCCATTATGATATTTATATATTAGCACTTTAGGTTATTCGGGTACGATACGATTAATAAGCCTTGGATTAGGTTAGGGTTGATATGAAGTAGTTAGGTAGTGACATTAAACGAGAATATACACTCGCTCCATGATCTTAGGATGTTTTATTGCAATTTTCTATGTTGATGCCGGGCGATCGGTGGTGTCTTCTGTCGTGAGGGCTTAGAGCGCTCTGAGTACGAGCAGCTGATGAGAACGCCTCTGACTTGCTGCGGATATCTGGCTGGCTAGCAGGTCTCCGCAGGATGCCGGCTCGAGTTCAATATATGCACGCCAGGTAGGGGTCGCTTCTTCGTGCTGCGAGGAGACTCACGCGAGTTCGCGTCAATGCGGGCCTAAACTAGTTCTCCGCACAGGCTCTGAGAGGAATCGTGCTTCTTCGGCGTGTGCGCGTGGGAGAAGTGGAGGGAGGAGTGAATAGGACAACACTATGACTATTTTGGTTAGTAACGACAATTTATGTTGATGTAGGTGAGGGACGCGGGATTATAGATTTATTTATGTATTAGTGGGTGTAGTGGTATGAGGTGTATGGTAGTGTATTATACTAGTATAGGTAGGTGAGCTAGTCTGCCGTATATAGGGCTATATAGGGTTAATACCTGTTTCTATATAGTATATATATACCGCTACTGAAGGTATGAATAGGTCACTAACCGAATTGTAGAGTGGTAGCTTACGTTGGGGTGTACTGTTCCATGACTTTGTGTATTGTATATGCTGTTGTTGTATTCTTGCTCCGTGCTTCTCGTCTCGCTCTCGTCTTTTACGCGTCTCTGTGACTGTGCCGCCGGGTCGTACATCTGGCACAGGCATCGAGGGTGGGGTTAGTGTCGGAGATTATCAAGAGTGCATATATATATTTTTACATGAAACTTCTTAAGCCTGAGAACATATAGAGCCCAAAACTTGAACAATTTCTACCCACACCGCGGAATGAGGGGGACAGGGGTATTGTGTCTTTGATTAAAGAGGTCCAACCAAGACTTACTCTCTGTGCTGCTTGAAGGGAAAGGTATAGCAGACAGTTAGGGGTGGTTCCTCTTCATACTTCAGCTTGTTCTATATAAATCTCTAAAGCCTATACTTCAGTATTCCTCATCATTGGATCAGGTCGATAGCCAGAGGCTTGAGTTGTAATTCGCCTCTATCATTATATGTAAGAAAGGGGTCGTTTTCCACCTG
The DNA here is from genome assembly GCA_015478945.1 of Trachelipus rathkii. Lineage (NCBI taxonomy): Eukaryota > Metazoa > Arthropoda > Malacostraca > Isopoda > Trachelipodidae > Trachelipus > Trachelipus rathkii. The sequence continues at coordinate 5,074 of JABUQX010016765.1, read as the reverse complement.
TCCTGCTCTTTGGGTGGCAACCTAATCGTGTTGTCGTGATCATAGAGAGTCACTCGTTTATTCAGTTATCACTCTCACTGATGATCCCTTCTATACCTGATGTATCTCTAACCTTCAAGTTCATTACGTGAATACTCACTTGACTGAAGTTTGAAATGATGGGCGTGAGAGGCTGTATGGTCTATTACAGCAGGTCTATTGTCCACAAACAGGTTGACTTATATAATACAAACTCCCCTTAGTAGTCCACTTAAAGTTGGTCAGGATATTATATATAACACTAGCTATCTTATAATACGTACTGATATCTGATATGTACGTAACGATCTATCTGTATGATACTCGAGCGCCTATAAGTACGCCGTAGCCCCTGGCATAATATCGTGCCATGTTGCCATATATATATATAATTATATACTGTTGCTTTGCACATTTTATGCTACACTTAGCTCTACTTCTATCTAGTACTTATTCTACTTATTATATACTCCGTGGAGCTTAGTGACGATGTATTTTTTATCGAGAGTACTCATCTTTATACCATTCCTCTCACTGTTTTACATCACTTTAAACTTTATATATACTCTAATATTCAATAATTATGTATATAGGTGCAGCACTATTTAGTTATATATATATATTTGAAATTATTTAACATATCCTTATAATATCTATATTAATAAGATTATTTAACTATATTACTAACATATGAGTGTGTACAATTATTATAATATAGGTACTTATTGTGAGTAAATAATGTATTTTTTAGTATCAGATTTTAAATAATAAGGTTGGAGCATAGTAGTGATCGCTTCTGTACAAAGGCGGAACGGTGAAATAATTTTATAAAAATAAAACTGATTTGAATTGAATATGGAACCTGATCTAATTTCTAAATGTAATATTTTATAAACAACATATATATAAATTATATCTTTAATAAAATATAGAATATAAATATAATAATAGTGATAATTATACAAAAATATAATATAATAATAATATAATATAAATTAAATTAAATTACAACTAAGATTAAATACATTATCATCTATTATATTATATCTTTACACTAAATTATATTTATCATAGTTATAACTACTATATATAATAAACCATTGTCATACATCATACTCCGCACTTTACTGCTTCATATCCACTCGTATACTATATATATATTATATATATTATATATATATAGTAGTATATATTTTGAGTCTATCTATCTATATATATCTTACTATCTATCTATCTTTAAATATGCAAGTACATATATCCGGTATATATATATATATTTTATATATATATCCCTTCGGTATATAAATATAATATATATAATATATATATTTTATTTATATTATAATATATATATATCTCTTATACTATTTATACTTATATATTATATATATCTTATATCTATCTATATTATTTATTAATCTAATATATATATACTATTATATATATCTATTAATATATATATTTCTATTACTCTCTTTAACTTATATCTTATATCTATATTTATTCATCTTATATATTTATATATATATTCTCATCATATCTTATATTATCTATAATATAATATATCTTTAATATAAATATTATTATAAATCTAATATATATCTCTATCTATATTCTATTTATTTATTATATATTCACTTATATTCTTACTCTATATATATATTATTAGAGTTATAACCATAATAACTTTTTTTAGCTTGTATTAATTACTTTATTCTCCGTACATATGAATTCGACAGAAAATAGACAATTATTTCTGTTCAATAATCTTAAGAGATTTATGCCATGCCAATGAAAAATAAATTTTACATGAATCTTTTTCTATATATTATTGCAATGAGTTTCTTATATTATCTATTAATATATATTTATATATATAATATATATCTTATATTATATTATTACTATATATATTATATATATTAACTATTAGCAGTGGTGCTATAGGCTTCGGCGGACTCTCTTTCTTACGCCTATACTATATATAGTTTCTAGATATTTAAGGGTTATTTATCTACTACAACTCTATAGTTTATTAATAGTATATAAGGTAACTATATAACTTTCTAAGTAGTACTATCGTTTCAAAGTCATCATGCCTATAAAGTTTTGTTTTATCTGTTATACATAGTAAGCCGAAGATACATTATATATTATTGTAAAAAGTTTATAAATTCAAGCTAGATAAAATTAGTGGTGTATCTACTAAATTTCAATAATTACTGTGCACGTTAACACGCGCACAAGAGGTTAGTTTAGGTGACTCGGTTTTGGTAGACTCAGTAGTAAAAATAATTTAGTTATGACGTGAGTAGAATTAGCTAATTTTGTTATATGTCTGACTAGTGTGAACGTGTCGAGGAGGGAAATAGTAGCGTGGTTAATGGTATGCGGAATTTCTCGTGAATATCAGGACTGTGTGGCGAAAAAGAAAAAGTTTTGCGTGTAAATTTAGCGGTGTAAATTGTTGTCTGGGGGCTTTGTTGGAATAGCGGAACGTGGCGAAAGCAGAAAAAAAGTTTGGGAATTGCGAACCTGGGAATGCCCCACAAAATAGAGGATAGGCTAATTACTAACTAAAACAAATGTTTCACAGTTTAAAATAATCTGTATTTATCGATATTTTAACACTCCAAACATATATAATATATATATATATATATATATATATATATAGTATATATAAATATATATGTATATGATGTGTGTGTGGTGTGTGATTCCTATTAGTAATGTACTGATGTCTATTTTAATTATGTAATTGGACTAACCTGAAATTACAAGTTAAATCTCCTTCGAAGTATGACCCTTTGGGAGGTTACATAGCGGTTCCAACGTTCTTTCCACTGTTCATAGCAGTAACGGAAGTCATTTTCCTGAAGTGTGGTTTAGTTTCACGTGTTACAGTATTTTTGTGTTTTTCATTGTCCTATCATGACCCTTAACTCATTTTCAACTTTAGGGAAGAGGTAGAATTGCACAGGAGCTAGATCTGGGCTGTATATAGAATGTGGAAGTATTTGAATGTGTTTTCTTCAAAAGATTTCCTATAATTGAGAGCGCAGTGTGAATGGTGGCTTGCGTTATCGGTGGTGCATGCAACCGTAATCGTCGTCTTCAATTGTCTGTTCTGATCACTGACCCGTTTTCAAAGTCGTTCAAGAACATCTTTGTGAAAGACAGTGAGGTTAAACTGTCACCTGAAGGTACAAATTCCTTTTGCACAATACCACGGCTGTCGAAAAAAACAATAATCAGTGTTTTCACCTTGGACATGCTCATACGTGCTTTCTTTGGAAGAGGAGAAGTTTTTTTGTGCCATTCCGCACTTTGCCGTTTGGTTTCAGGATCGTACTCAAAAACCCATGATTCATCGCCTGTTATAACTATATCCAAAAAATTGTTCTGAATTTCGAGTCTTTCAAATAAATCTTGACAAATTTTGACCCTGTTAGTTTGACAGTTTATTTAATAGACGATCCTCAGCAGAAGAACTTTTGTAAATCAGTAATGGTTGAGCTAACACCCAGCAACATTTTATGGTTGCCCATCAAATTAGGAGCTACATTACGGTGAGACCTTGTTTCGAAGAGAATATAGATTATACATTGTAAGATAAGAGGTTTGATCACAATTGTGAGTAGATAAAGTGCGCTGCTGTATTATATTGTGTTAACAAACAAAATAGAAAAAAGGGAAAGAAAAAAAAATTCAAAAACTGTGAAGCAGTAAAAGTTAAAGAATTTTGACTATCTTATAAATTAGAAAATATTTATTTAATCATTTTATTATAGTTCTACTACTACTATATATCTTTGTTAATTTGTTTTTGTTTTTGTTTCACTTTTGTTTTTGTTTTTTTTTTTTCGGGGGGGGGGGGGTGTTTTTCGTTGTTTTATTGGTTTTCAGCAAAATTTTCATAACTTGTATTTTGTGAGTTTGTGTTGCATTTTTTTTCGTTGCTCATCTAACTTAACAAGAATGGGAAACTGGTGATTCCAGAGAAAACAAATACCAAGGGAGCACAAGAGCCATGAGCTGGTTGACAGAGCTCCAGGATGCCCTGGTTAACGACATAGAGAAGACAGATGTAGGCCAAATGTATGCTATGGCAGAAGGTTTGGCACAAGCACTTCGAATGAAAAATGAGAACCCAAATGTAGGACTTGAGGTGGAAAGAAAAAGGAAGCAAGAATGGAGAGTCCTAATGTAGGGAAAAATTTCGAAAGGAGAAAGAAAAAATCAAATTTTGGTCAAGGAACCAGAAAGATTGAGGTGCAGAAGAGTAAGCAGAATCTTCGTTATGCTTTAATATATATATATATATATATAGGAATTATAGTTGAAAGAATTGATATGTAAAATGTTCAAGTATATATTTATTTATTATATGATTAGTTTTGCTATTTTGATTTATATGAGTAGGAATGCGTGAATAATAGTGAAGCGAGGATAGATGCAAGATTTATTATGTTTATTAATGTTATTATGAATGATCGTATTTTTTATTATGATATGTTTATTGTCATTGTCATTGTTATGGATATTTGAAATGTTGTCAACTTATTATTTTATTATAATTAACTGTAGGTACCAGTGCGGAGACTACAAAAGTGTGAAGACTGCTACACCAGTATAGAGATTAACCATAGAAGAAACATCGATGTGAAGCTATTGTGGAATGTATTGGGTTCATAAGCGTGGAGTTGGCGTCCTGGTCAGGTTTCCACATTATGGATGACATAGTGGAGAATGACAGTATCCAGAAAATGTCATCAGTGTTGGATTATGAGCGTTTGGGTGGAAGACTGTTTCGGAAAGTGTTGCCTGTGAAATGTCACTTTACGCAAAGTTTCGAGGAGAAACCGGCTGGTGACGTTGCTTGTGCCTGGTGGTTCACATGTTGTTCGGCGTTTTTCCACGGTTTAAAAGTGCCTCCTCAAAGCTAGTTGAATACAACGGTTCATGTAGAGTATTTACTATTTTATATAATATTTACTATTTTTTACATTTGTGTAAACAGGATTTCATTTAGGGGGGGCAAAGGTTGAGTGAT
>JABUQX010016764.1:15000-22052 GCA_015478945.1 Trachelipus rathkii | reverse complement strand
ATTGAGAAGGGAACGGACAAACATGATGCAGAGTATATTTAGTAGGGAAGTTATGGTGAAATGGCACACAGGAATGGTGGCTGGTGATGCAAATTAAATCGTTGCACTGGTGAATGCTAACGGACTAAGTTTTTAGTGAGCTGAATCAGCTAGGGTACTTACATGAGGGTATTTATGTTGTATACCTGTGTTATTGGTATAGTTAGTGAACTTGGTCTGGGAATAAGAAGTATATATAAATCTAATAAAGTTCATGTGTCAGAAAGGGACAATCTTAGGGGTATGTAGGTGTTGAGAAGAAATTGATAAAATGAGGAATGAACATATTAAGAGAGTTGTAGTTGACGGTTGGTGAAAGAAAGGGGGGTGGTAAACAGAAAGAGGAGAAAAATTTGAAAGTTACTGTTAGAGATGGGTTGTTTGGTTCATGGAAAGGAGATATGATAGTCGGTTTTAAAGCCAGATGTAATAGTGGTGAGTGGTGGTTGAAACCCGACGGCTGGTGTAAGGATCGAAAGGAAAAAAAAATGAGATTGCAGTCAGGTAACGAAATGCTTGTTAAGGACAGGACAATGTGAGTTTGGCAGAGGCGAGAATAAAAGAGTGCATAATAAGAAGAGAAAATTGGCTGGGTTTGTGAGGGGTATGGTATTGGCCCACCTGGGTCAAGGGAATGACCTACACTTGATGATTATTACCATAGTGATGGGTCCGTCTCAGTCCTGTGAAGCTATTAATGTGGGATTCTCGACTGCCGACGAAGTCCCTTACTAATTAATGTTACAGAGGGGGCAGTAAGGCTGGGCTTTCTTTTTCGACTTTGTCATATTCTTCTCTACTGCCTTTATCTTTCTGAATTGCATTGTTACGCACCTTACCACCAGTCTTGGGGAGAGAAGAAAAATTTAGATGAAGTGAATATATATATATATATATATATAGTATATATAATATATATATATATAATATATATATATAGATAAATATATATAATATATTATATATATTTAATTAAATGTGGTCTGACCCGTTAATATTAGGTTTGGTTAATTTAGGTTAGGTTAGTTTAGGGTTAAAGGTACGGTTAGATTGATTAGATTACACCAAAAATTTAATGTATATTACCCTAAAATTATTAAATAGATACATATTATTGATTTTTCGCTTCCTGAGTCAACCACTTAAAAATAGGCCTATACATATTATTATATTATATATATAATATATATATATATATATATACTCCATAGATATATATATAATATATATATATATATATATATATAATATATTATATATATCTATATACCTATATAATATAGAGTTTGTAGAAAACTAGAAAATAAGGATTTTAAAGATGAGGGATTCTCGGAAGTTCAGTCTTCAGCCTTTTGACCTCCAGTAACAGAGTTCGGACTGTCTTTCCAGATGGGGGAGGGATCAAGCAGAGAGAGTTGCCCAAATTGGTTAATGTTGAGTTTTCTGATGGGGAAGACCTGTTAAATTGCTAATTTGGGAGCACTCTATGATACGGGATACCTAGATAGGACTTTTTAAAATAAGGATAAAAAAGAAACGATTGAGTATGTTATCCAGGTGCCAGAGTGAGTAATATCGTGGATAGGATAGGATAGATAGAGAGATTGATTTTAACAAATGTTGAATTCAGAGGGGGTGATTGTGCATTATGTTGGGTACAAATGATATAGGCAATTAGGAAGGTCAGAAAAAAATTAAAAGGCAGAAAACAGTACATCTTCTCAGAAGAGGTAAGCTAGTGGAAGAAGGTGCATGATTTCTGGAGATTTTAACCAGGTTAGTGTGCATGAGTCAGGAATGGGGAGTAGGGCTTTAGGTGTTAATGAAAGAAAGGGTTAGGAAATTGTTTTTCAGAAAATATTAGGTTTTTGGATTTGTGGAGAGAATTTCTGGATAAAGATCTTTTTGCAGCAGATGGAGTTCACTTGAGTCGGAAAGGTGTTGGGCTTTTCAGTACCAGTTTGGAGACTTGTTTAGCAAAAAAACTAGATTAAAAGTTGGGTGTGTGGGCTAATCTGCGATAACGAATAATAGCAATGGTAACTGAATAGTCGTGAGATAAATAAAACTAATGTTGTTACAGGTTTAAATAATGATGATAGAAATAAAAATAACAGCACAGCATTTCGAGTATCAAATGTTTTTACACAAATGCTCATAGCCTTAGAAATAAAAAAGATGAGCTGATTAGTTATACCATAAATGAGAATCTAGACATTATTTGCATAACTGAGGCATGGGTTAATGAAGAATTATATGGAGACTAATTTCAGGAATATGAAATAGAGGGATATTCACTTTATTTATACCAGCGTAGAGAAAAGAAGGGTGGTGGTGTGGTTTGGCGCTTTATGTTAAAAGCAATATTCAATCTGTACTAATGACTGACTTTAAAATTAATCATGATATTGAATCGGTGTAGGTAGATATCCTTATATACAATAAATCATATAGAATAGGGGCATTTTATAGACCTCCTGGCCAGAGTCCAGAATTAGATGTTGAAATTGTGAAAGAAATTGAGACAGCATGCCACAGTAATGAAAAGGTATAGTCATAATGGGTGATTTTAAATTTCCTGGCATTCATTGGGATCCCTTGTCTAATATGGACTGTAGTAGTTCTGCATTCATAAATTTGATTGTATACTAGATAACTTTTTTGACCCAGATGGTCCAAGAAACCCACAAAGATTTCGATCTTGCACTATAGGACTTATTATTAAACAATGATGAAAGTGTACTTATGGTGGATGAAAGTTAAGCTTGAGGAGAATTTAGGACTAGTGACCATAATATAATTAGATTTAATATGATTGTGATATCTGGGCCCAAATTGCAAGTTAATAAGGAAAGCATCATAGATTTCCGGACAATGGCGATTTTACCAAATTTCGAGGCATGCTTAGTAAAACTGACGATGGGATAAAAGAGTTTAAAGACCAAAACTGTTTTATCAGTGGGGAACATTTTTAAACAAAAATTTTAATGAATATCAGTCAGTATGCTTTTAAGATAAACCGATTAGGTGGCGGAAGAGAACCTGTTTGGTGGATAGAGGAGCGATAAGAGAGAAAATTAATGAAAAAGCGCAGATGTTTTAAAATATTCAAGGATAGTAATAGGGAAGATGAATTAGAAAATTATAGGAAAAATAGAAAATGAACTAAACCAGTCAATAGAAAAGCAAAGAGAAGAAGGCAGAAATTTAGCAAGGAATAGTAACAAGAACCTGAAGAAGTTTTTAGCTTTTATTAAATTTAAAAGTAAGAATAGACAATTAGGTCCAATTAAAATTGATGAAAATATTAGTGAGTTCAGATAAGGAGTTGGTCAACGATTTTCAACTGCTTATTTTGCTTCAGTTGTTACAGAGGAAAGATTAAGATAATAGTCAGAGACTAATAGTTCTGTTGCATGTAACCAAATAGACTTACAGAATTTGAATTTTGATGTAAAAGATATTAAACGTTTATTTAGATCATAATTGATCCAAGTAAAGCTGCAGGCCCTGATGATATATATGGTAGAATTCTGAAAGAGGGTAGTAGCAGCATTGCAAAGACACTGTATTTGATTTGTTAAACGACCTATAACATTGGATGAGTACCCAGATGATGGGAAAACACTTATGGTTGTGCCCTATTATTAAGAAAGTTAGTAAGGAAGATTTGGGAAATTATAGGCCAGTTAGTTAACATCTCTGGTTTTAAAGGTTCTGGAAAGTTACTGAGGCACATATAGAGAAAATTAGAAGATAAACAAGGATATTGTATGGACTCCCAGCATGTTTCTGAAAGGGTAGGAGATTCATTGTCAGACAAACTTTTAGAATTTATGCGGAATACATTACTGACTGCATTGACGAGGAGATCCAGTTGATATTGATATATTTAGACTTTAGTAAAGCTTTTGATAAGGTTCCCACATAAAGGCTGATGAAAAAAGTTATTGCAATGTGGTATAGGTGGGGTGGTACATGGTTGGATTAAAGAGTGGTTCGAAATAGAAAACAGTGTGTACAACTAAATGGGAATAAATCATCATGGGAAATAGTGAAGAGTGGAGTCCCACAGGGTTTCCAGTGCTGGGGCCACTATTGTTCCCTCATTATAAAATGATTTAGACCAGGGACTTAAAATGCAAGGTTTCTAAGTTGCAGATGATACAAAAGTGGCCACCTCAGTTAGGAAAAGTGAGGATGTATAAAGATTCAAAAATGATCTTGATAAAACTTCTTGGGTGGGCAAATAAGTGGCAAATGAATTTTAATAGTAAAAAGTGTAAGGTTCTTCACCTAGGTTACTTCAAATAAAAGTTTTAACTACGAATGATGGGCGAGTTGCTTGGAGTCTGTGGAAAAAGAAAAGATTTAGGTTGTGATTATTAACAGTAATTTGAAAGTATAGCTAATCAATGTTTTGGAAAGCTAAAATAAGCTAATAAGATGCTTGGGATAATAAAATCGCAATAGTTGTTTACAAAGAGCAGGATAGTAATATAACGTAAACTGATTATTAATAGCTATTGTTAGGCCAGTAATTAGATATTGTTGCACAAAGTTTGGGCCCCTTATTTAAAGAAAGACTTAGATATGATAGAGAGAGAGTGCAACTTAGAGCAACAAGGATGATTTTCTGGGTTTGTAGAGGTAAGAAGCTATGAGGGAAGAGCTTGAATGAGTTAGGAAGGTTTTCTGTTAGAAAGGCAGATTTCTCAGAGGGGAACCATTTGATACAGTCTACAAAATAATTTACATCTATGATAACATAGAGACAATAAATTTTTTCATAGTAGAACATGGACAGGTGACCAGGGGCATAATAAGAAAATTAAGAAGAAAGCATGCCATCTTGATATAAGAAAGATTGATTCAGTAATAGGGTTGCTAAATTTTGGAATAGTCTTCATGCCAGAGGAGGGTTTGATTGAGTGTGACTCGAAATGCAAACATTTAAGAAACGGTTAGATTCCTTTATGGATGGGTTGGTATCATATAATATATTGACGAAGCAAAATTGGCGGGTTTTTAGTATAGCAGTTATTGTTTAGATGGCATGTGGACCATAAACTTAGTTCATTAATGCTTGGATGGTTTGGGTTTCATATTTATATATCATTAGTTTTGACAAGTTGGTGGATTTGTAGTTACAACAAATTGACAAGGCCCTAGGGTGCTTGTGGTTTGCATGGCATTGTTTGGGTAGTGGGTTTGACTGGCAGCTCGATAGGCCCATGTGGCCTTTTACTGTCTCTATATTCCTAATGTCCTATACTTATATATATATATATATATATATTATATTATATATATATATATATATATAATATATATATAATTATATTATATATATATAATATGAATAATAATATATATATATATATATATATAATATATATATATCATTAATAATATAATAGATCATGTGAATGTATAATTATATGCCCTGAGCCTAATAATTAAAACTTTATATTAAGTGACTAAACTCTTACTTTATATATTGTATACCTCTTTTAACATACTGTATTTACTGTATTTTAATGTTAAATACCCTAAAAAGACTTGATATATATGAAAAATAAGTAATTTAAAAAAAAAAAAAAAAAAATTTTGGCCTTTGGTCTTTTTTTTTTAAAAAAAAAACGTGTTTTTTTTTTAAAAAAAACGAAGTTTTTTTTTAATCCCAACCCTATATATACATACAGATATATTTATTTTGGACTTGGAATTTTTTCAGAAAATATGTGGAGACCTGTGCTATACCTTTATTATTATTATTATTATTAACATCAATTATTAGACTTCCACTCCATTTTTTGTAAATTGGGCTATAATATGTTTTGGTAAGAAATTTTAAACATGCTATACATTGCAATGTTGCAATCAATAACAATTGCTATTCAGTTGAATTCACCAATAGGAATAGGGAATATGGGATCACAGGATTTTCAAAAAATAACGAACATCGATATTTTTAATTTTCGATATATCGAAACATTCAATGACATTTTTCTCCTCGGCATATCGATGTATCGATACTTAATTCTGATTATCGAATCGCAGTCATTTTTTATGCTATATGGATTAAGGATTACCGCTGCTATAAGATATGTACCCTGAACGCAATCATCAAGACTCGCTTCTTGAATTGTAGCAGGCGAATATGTATATAAAAACTATTATATACTTCCACATATATATATCTCTTCTATTTTGGTTTTATTTTAGGATATAAAAATTATTATATATTTTCCTTATGTCTCTTCTATTATATATCTTGCAATGAAAGTTTTAACTCTTGTATTAATAAAAAGCTGTCACTAGTTTATATTATCTTATTATTATTTTTTTTACAACAGATATCTATATTTAGGTAAAAAAATAAAATTTATAGAAAATTCTACACAATGGCGGAGGAATACTTGCAATTTACTCAATTGTTACGATATGGTTATGGAGGTAAATTGTCTAATTTCTTTTCAAATATTTCAACTATTAATCTATCTCTATCCTCTTTGCCTTTAACTATCAATTTATCTACTAGGTTTAATGTAAGTGCTAACTGACTAAAGCCTCAGGCTGAGTTATATTAGGGCTTCAAGAACTTCTCAAAGAGCAAAATCTTTGAAAAACAACAAACTCAAGGTAAGTCCAATAGATACACAATTGTTAAAATATATATTATTTTTTAACCTTAATATGTAAGAACTATAAAAAGTAATATGTACTTCCACATATATCTCTTCTATTTTGTTTTATTTTACTATTTAGTTGTAGAATATAAAAACTCTTACCTGCTTCCCCATATATTTAACACAATGTTTTAGTGGATTTTGCATTTTGCCACTATTGGATATAATTGTCCAGAATTCACTAGGAACAAAAAAGGTTCCTCACTTATCAAAAACGATTCTAGAGTGTGCAGGTATTCAAAAGTCAAAATTTATAATCAAAAGAAGGTAAATTCACAAAATTGTAATTTTCATTTCTTACTAGGCCTATTTTATAAAAAC
>JABUQX010016764.1:0-7500 GCA_015478945.1 Trachelipus rathkii | reverse complement strand
TTACATTTTTTATTATTAAATTTTGATTAGCACAACACAAAGCAACTTTTTTAAGTACCCAGCTAATTAGAAATTCTCAAGTGAGTCCACAGTTTTGGTAAGACCTTATATGTCATTTCTTTTAAGACTGAAAATATTTAAGTGGAAAATAAGAATATCACATGTAGGACATAATATTAAATCCGCCGAGATATTAATAATAAATAAAAAAGATACGTAATATGCTAATAGTATTTTATATCCTAAAATCGCAGCAAAATAGTAAGAGCATATATGTGGGAAAGGTATTTATAGTTTTATCCTCCCCACTGAAGATTGCAATGAAAACCATTTGCGAATTAAAAGAAATTAAAAAAATCTAATTTTACAATAAGATAATTCCTAGTGAAGGAATTCTTAACACTGACAGCAGCCTGTCTAACGAGGTCTTTCTTCTGACTGAGAAAAAAGCATGAGCTGAGCGAGCAATTATTTGATTCACGATTGAGAGATCAAGAATTATGAGTTGAATTATACCTGAAGTTGTAAAGGTATGTACATCTACAAAAGCAGTATCACTATTTACTTTGGAATAAACTGAATTTGAATTTGAGGATCAAACTTGATCTACTTTCATCTTGTCTTCTTGACCATACTAGAGATGGAGAGATCACTTGCCTATGCTTCAGCATCAGTATTCTCCACTAGAGAACAGAGTGGGTAAAGATAACTCCAATGGGTAAGAGAGAATGCAAATAGAAATAATGACAGGTTTGTTCCATCTCCCCTTTTTTAATAACACACTCCCTGATCTTAATTACACCCATCACAACAATGACTTCCAGAAATCTGCACCCATCAAGCAAGAAGGGTCATAGGGCTTTTGTTAGGTGTGGTATCAGACAACTATATTTCTGCCAACCTTAATTCTGTTGGTCCACTCTGAACTAGATAGAAGATTTCATACTTGTCCTGCCGGTAACAACGTAAATTTAAATAGGTTAAGACTCATTACCATAATTCACTTGAAAGTCATACACCAAAACTATCTCACTTGACAGATATAGAGTCCATATGCGCTAAGTCTTGATTCGTGGGGAGGAAGTTATTTTCCAATAATGAGGGGGTGGAAACTTCAATTGAATATTGAAAGGTTTTTTGGAATTGCCATAAGTTCAAAAAGGAAATTTGGAGCAATAACTTCCAAATAATTTATCTGCATGACCATATCAGGTTGGGTAAGTCTTGAATTGATACATTGGTGATATTGACAATACTTGTACGTAGAAAGCTAGGGTTAAGGTTCGCTTTACCTATAGTTTATATAGAGGACATCCTTTAACTCGTTCGTTAATCATCATTCTCTCCGAAACTGATCCCACCCAACTTGGAATAGATTGGAATCTTGTAAATGGGTTTGAATGTTATTAGATACACATTATGTTCGACGAGAACATATCTGAAAAGACATAAGTTCTAACAGTCAACTAATATTTCCACCTTGTTTGCCAATTCCGGATTATCTGAGTATACAAAATTGGACGGATTATATGCTCTATATATATATATTTGTTGAAACTTTTGGAATGAAAGTAAAAAGGATTTAGTGGACATATCTGGAAGGACATCAACATGAATAGCTCGTATTAAATGCATTGTTGTAAATTAATAGATACAATTTTTTTGAAATTCCTTACATTACAAACGAGAAGAATGTCCTGTAAAGGTCCAGCGCCCAGTATGCTCAAAAGGAACGCACAAAATTAACTCTATGATGAGAAGATTAGTCATTTATTGAGATATTTTTAAAGGGACATACTGTTAAAATTTTTTGCAACTATACAGTCTGAACAAACATTATTTACAGCCATGCCTGGCCTTTGGTAAATCCAGAAGAAGCCTGAAGCTCTCGATGAAATTGATAGTGGTTTGAACACCCAAGTGTTGACATCTAGAATGAAAATCTCTTATGTATTATTAATTTAGTGAGATGATGATCCTTGCCAATAAGAATTGGATTTATCACATCATCATTATTATTATATAAAAGTGTCTTGGCAATTCTCCCTTTGGATCGGATGAGGCCTTTATCATCTATGAACAAATTAAGTTGATTAACCAGCAGTGGAATTTCATCCTTTTTAGGACTTTTGAGAAATAATATCTCCTTAGAAAAACAATGCTGTTGCATTATCTTCAACCAATAGAGTTGGCTTTTTTCTGATTAAAAATCTTCATCCAGCCTTACTCCTTGTAATGAATTTGAATCATTTTTTGAAAGTTTACCTTAATAGCCTATTGCACACTTGGTAATCTTTTACAATGGTAATAAAGACTGGGTGGCCACCACAGAGTGTACATTGTAAAGTCGCGGTCTTTTTCATTTATTTGCCTCAGACCAGACATTATTAAGTTTACTAAATTCAGGCCATTGAGATTGATCTAGGAGAACCCAAGAAGGACCTTTTAGCCATAAAGGCAATTTTGAAATAAAAGTAGAGGTTGTAACACCTCTGGTAATCAGATCTGCTGGGTTTTCAGCAGTATTGATGTAAGCATAAGAAATGAATATGGTACTTTATACTCATGTTCAACTTGATTTTTTTGATTTGATAAATTTCTTTGAGCCTATTATTTACAAAAAATATTTTTCTATTTTGCCCTTCCAGCATAGGAGCCTTGAAAAAGGACAATTTTGAAGGCATCTACAAACACCTTAATGTTTTTTGACTGAACATTTAGAAAATTCTGTTAATATTGATTTGATTACACTTGAAAAAATAAAAAACCACAGATAACAACCTCTAAGAGGGCAAAGCCCTAAATTGAGAGGGGGCCCACCTTGGCCCTTTGAGGGAATATTAAATTTGAACCTGGACCTATACTATAAAACTGCAAAACCAAAACAAAGATGTTGAAGTATCACACCATAGGATAAAGAGTTTTGAGGTTAGAAGGTGAGAAAAGCACCCCTTTTCAATTTCCAATATTATTATGCAATTTATTTTAAATCTAAAACATAGAGAAGACCAGGAAACTAAAACATCGGCAGGGACCTTTTCATCCCAATTGAGAGACCTAATTGCCATAATTTCCTAATTAATAGCCGACCTCTTAAAGTTACAGGAGGTAAAAAGATATTTAAAGGATCAAAAACCTTGGACACAGCAGATAACAAAATATTTTGGTATTTGCATCAGCATTAATTGAAAAATGTTGATAGGTTTAACTTATCTGTAGAAGATTGAAAGATACCAAGAAACCTTAATCTTTTTGATTCTGTATGCAGAAACTATTCACCCTCTTCTTCCATCAATAAGTTACTTAATTTGATCCTTATATGAGTCTCAACTTCTAAGATGGAAACCACCCAATCTTCCATTCTTTTGTTGCGTTCTGATAAAGTTCCTTTTAAAAGTTGTGTATCATTGCCACTAATAATTAAATTATCTACAAAAAAAATTGTTCAATAGAATCTGAGTACATGCATCATCCTCATATGACTGAGCATGATGCTTGATGTTGATGATATAATTGAGGAGAGCATGATGATATAATTGAGGATGAAAGGTGAGGATGTGAAACCAAAAACAATGGTTGAGTATCGATAAGCCTTTAATTGACCATTTCTTTTCCAAAAAAGCAAAAGCGATGCGGTTTTCGATAGATTTTTAACTTAATCTCGAAGGAAGGCTTGCTTTTATTATCTGGGGTGATAGATAACAAACTTGCTTTGATTCTGAACCGAAATAATGTTCCTAGATTTAAGGGAAAGACATAGAATCTGAGTCCAGCATTAGGCTGCCTCATTTAGATGGATGGTAAAGAGTTAGTTTTAAGAGAACAGTTAAACACACAGGCCTGACCTTTGTTGATACTTGTTCATCAGTTTTTGCATAACAGGTCTGGGAGACCCAATATAATTTTTATTACTCAGAGGAGATACTTTTGAACTTACTTCAATAATTACCATTCAGCGTAACTGTTGCTGAAAAGACATTCATCATCTTAGGCTTTAACTAAATCTTTTCTTTCTAAATTTTCATGAACTCTATTAAGTACTGAAAGAGCAATGTTATAGTTTGATGGCAACAAGGGAAGTTTATCTTCAATCCATGGAAGATCTATATGATATTTTCCGTCTTTGAACTCTATACTACCTTTGAATTTTTCAATCTGTTTCAAATACTTCAGATTTTATTACATACCCAAGGACTCTAATTTGAACATGTTTTCTAATCCTTGCTGTACCTCTGAATTAGTTAGGATATGACTTAAAGGATTAAAATAAGAATATATTGGATTTAAGACTGCATTAACCAAAGTATGGTTAGCCTGCAATTGATTTTGATTTAGATTTTGATTTTGAATATGATTATGATTTTGAACAACTGATGGTGGATTTGAAACTCTTATTTGATTATTGTATATAAAATTAGTAATATTTCCAAATGGAATAATAGAACCATCTCTTAACTTAAAGGCAGATCCACTCTTACATTTAATCAATTCTAGTTGAGGGAAATACTCTATTAAATCAATGCCAATTAAGGCATCCAAATCGAAAAATGAGTTATTAGACTCTTTATAGCCAGAATCAGCTAATTTGTAAGATTTATTTCTCAAATTAATTAGAGCCTGATCTACGAACTTAATCTCATAACTTAATTGAAGATCCTCATCAACCAAAAGAGGAAGGGTGAAACAAGACTGGTCCATATATACATCAAGAACAGTCTCTTTCAAACTGCGGGTGGTAACACCTAAATAGGTTTTTATATCGTATTGAGTGCTTTGGTGATTCTCTACAGATATATTGAGTTTGTCAAGCACTCTTTTTAGAAAGGTAGGACCTCTGTGAGCCACAGTCGACTAGGCATCGAACTGAAGCCGAAACTTTACCTCTACCAATCCTTATAGTAATTGATGGCAACAAATATAAATTGTTGGAACTGACTATTGCCGATTAACACCAACGACAACCCATACACCACATTAGTCGACGAAAGACAATGCCAAAAACTATATTAACCAAAACACCAACTTGGACCAATATACCAAAGAAACAAGACCACACAAAACAAAAGTAAACCTAATACAACACAACAAAGGCACCATCTTACATACCTATATCGCAACTTGGAACAACAACTCACACACAGAACAGCATTAGCTCCATCCAGTCCAGGACACTGATCCTGCAGTATGTTAGAGCATTGAACAATTACTGCATGACTCATTTCATTACATCTTTTAATTCTTAAATCATAGGTTTGATAAACATTACAATTTGTCATCACATGACCTTGGGATGAACAAAACTTACATGATTTTGAATAACTTTTGATTTTAGAAGTGGAAGAATTAATACTATGAGAAGCTTCATTTCCACCAACTTCATTAGTATGAGTTTTGAAATTTTGCAAAGCAGAATTGGAATCAGGCCTATTATTAGATTTTAAGGGAACTCATTCGTCCTTTGATTTTCATTATTTTTAAATTTAAAATTAGGCTTATCCGAAGTAATCATTTTTTAAATTATGAATAATTATAATGGGGAGGAACTGGATGTAAATTTTGACCTTTATTATGATTTGACGTTTTAACAATATTTTTGATAACTTCATTATAGCTATCGAATATTTGATTTAAATCGGGGTAATTGGTATTCAACTTGCGAGTAATTTCCTTTAATACCACATTAGGTAATTTTGATAAAACTATGATTGAAAGTACTACTAATCCTGTAGACTCCTCAAGATATTTGAGGTTATAACTCTCAAGGTTCATATATTAATGGTCGATAATCATTTAAGTAAACCCTTGTCGCATTATACGTTGGGTCAAATAGTGGTTTTAAGGAAATTAATTTTTTAATGATTTCATCAATTATGAAATTCTCATCTAAAAACTCTTTATCAAGAAGTTCAAGAGCTTTATTATTTTTATTATTTATCACTAATTGAAAGATTCTGAATCAGAGAGTATGCATATCCCTTTAATTTATTTTTTAAGCAGTGAAGAAGATTTAATGGATTCACTTAAATTTTTCTGTAAATCTAAGGAACTCTTAAATTTTGAAATGAAAGTTTTATAAGCAAACTTATCAGTTTCATTGCATTCAAAGAAACCACAATCTATAGCTCTAAGAACAGATTCACTGGGATGAGAGCAGGTATTTTTTGGAGGGGTAAAATTTTGATCCCCTTTAGATTTTAATTCACTTAATTTTGATTTAATTGAGCATTGGTACTGAATCTGACTACACAACTCCTCATTATGAAACTCAGGAATGAGGGAGTCAACTTCATTATCATTAAATATTTTTTATAATATTTGTATCCTTTTGTTTTAATTTCTTTAACAAGGACATCACATTCCTCTACAAGATCTGTTACATAAACTGCACTTTATCTTTATGTATATCTGTAGGCCTACTCTCTACATGACTAAGAATAAATAATTCTACTTGTGCTGAGGATGAAATTGGCTGAACTATAGCTTAGATTCTTTTTACTAAATCTATCAAGAAGGGTTGTATCTCTGAGGTCAAACATTTTCGCTTTAAAATTTGTCTAGAATGACCCAAGACAAATGAAACCTTGAAGAAAGATGAAATAATGAAAGATAGCCTACCACCAGGCCAAATTATTTGATTTGAATTTTGAAAAGGTCTATTAGACCAAAAAAAAAAAAAAAAAAAAAAAAAAAAAAAAAAAAAAAAAAAAAAAAAAAAAAAAAAAAAAAAAAAAAAAATTTGAAGTTGAAAGTGATCTAGGCCTACAAGGCCTAACTTTGAAATTGAATTTTTTGAGGAAAAATGAGATATGGCCTACCACCAGGCCAAATTATTTGATTTGAATTTTTGAAAAGGTTTAAAAAAAAAAAAAAAAAAAAAAAAAAAAAAAAAAAAAAAAAAAAAAAAAAAAAAAAAAAATTGAGGTTGAAAATGACCTAGGCCTACTAGGCCTAAGTTTGAGCTTGATTTTTTTTTTTTTAGGAAAATCAACCTCGTTGTCATCCCCCAATGAGGGAGGGATTTTGAAAGATGACTCACAAATAGCGTTTTAATTTTAATCTTTTATTTGGCACTTTCAAATTTCCAACACCAAACTCACCACAATGGATATTCTAGACATATATTATATGAAGATGTGCATATGTCATTATCTTTAACTCTACATAACCATATATATTTGATAATTTTAATATACTAAATCATATTAGATATATATATAATAAGTATGATATAACTATAAATATATTAAATATATGTATGGGACATTGATGAAATTTGACGAGTACGTTCATAAGCATAAAATTATGACCGTTTGATTAATGAAAAAATGTCAGCCAATTAGGCTAAGTGTTTAACAAAATATTGACTATTATGAGTATTTCTCTACTTAATGTTATATATGTTACTTATCTACAGTCTCTATTATAATTATTCATTCATAATTAGTTCAATTAATTAAAAAAATATTCATTAATTTTTTAATATAATTGATTTTATATATA